>JBAJNP010000487.1:0-93502 GCA_036877545.1 Yasuhikotakia modesta
AATAAAAGATACATCTGTGATTGTGCCATTGACTGCTGCCATAAGCTGAAAGATAAAACACAAAAAGTTTGATGAAAACAGATTCAAAACATTCATTTTTTTTAAAACCTTTGATCAGTTAAGCCTCACAACAGACCTCAGACACAAATGTGTTTCTTTCTGCAGTGAATGAATCAGGTATTAACCTCACATCTGCTCCAGCTGCAGAGCCTGCAAAGAGCTGTACAGCTCTCTGCCCATGACTTTATATGGCATTAACAGAAACATGTGGTAACCACAGGGGCATGGGTGTAGATAGAGGGAGAGGCTTGCCCAGTTCAGAAGGGCACAATGAGATGGCAAAAGAAAATGAAATCATGATTTTCATGCTGTCGTGTCAAAATTACGGCATGATTTTCGATGCATGATTTGACAATAAGGAACATTCTGGAACCAAAGCAATTTAAACTTTTGTTCAACCAAGCCATAATTTATAAACCAAGACAAATCTTTTTTATATTTTTTATTTCACTCCATATTTATTTTCAGGCTTTATTTTACATGCAATTTTATAGCTAAAGCAGAGGGGGTGATAACAGGCCAAAATGCACAGATTACAGCTGAACTTAATGCCAGTTTTAGTGCAGACAATGAAATGCAAATTTAATTGGCGGCTGCATCAAAGCAAAAATGTATAAGATTAAGTAAAAATAACTTAAACCTTAATACGCCCTAATATAACATTCAAATGATTATGAATCAATAAGTAAAATGAATAGGTCAAAAGTGAAAAAATTCTATCCAGTGCACAAGTTAGTTTAATCAGATACAGATAAGATTATGAAAGATTGTACAGTATACTAGGGCCACAGTTTGTGAATGCTGAATGATTTATATATTTTATTATAACAAAAACCTCAGATACTTCATATATCTAAAGGTGAGAGAGGAAACACAAGGCAAAACAAAGTGTTAAAGTGTGGTTCTAATATGTCGTAGAGCTACAGTATTTTATTGTAGATTAATTTGATCTAGGCCAGAGAAATATTGCAGAGTTTGTGTGCCAGGCTACATAATAAATGTTACTTACTTTATTTTAATGTAAACTTACAAGTAATCACATCATCATATCAGAATTACTTTCTATGGTTTTAAAGGACAAGAAACAACAGAAGTGACAGTTACTCTGAATGTCTTTCACTGCACAAACAATTTAATGATAGTAAACAAACTGTGCCTCAGGTGCAGAAAACTCTAGTGTAACGTTAAGGCAGAAAACATGTTTTTATTGTTATGAGAAGCAAATAACTTGGGGACAGTTGAATGGAATATATCCTAAACAGCTCCCTGGTCTTCTCATTAGATGTTTCTTGACATTTATGAATAATTTATTGCCTATTTGTCTAACAAGTGAATTGTGTTTATGACAACAAAAAAAATTCCCCTGGAAACATTTACCAAATATAAGCAGCACGAAGCTACTGCTTTTTACACATCATACTGTACACAGTAAACTAGTTGCAAAATATTTTGTATCTGTAAGTAGTTTTAGTTTAATAGTTTTAACAAACTATCAAATCTATGGCAAGATGAAGGAAGTAGGTTTCTTCAGATCCTATAAAGTCTGATACTGATAAATACTGATAAAAAGCTTATGGGATCTGAGAATTTATCCGAAAATAATACAGGAATATCACTGCTAAAGACAAAGAAATTACAATAATACGACAATAAGATTCTGTTTTGCAGATCATTAAAATGTTAAATCCCAAAGGCACAGTTCCATTAACTTGGGAGCCATATAATTAAGAAAATTCCCCCTTGTCTTGAGTGCACTAGCCCCCAGCGAACACCCCCCCCAGTTCCTAAAGGGAAGCTTTGTTTACCCTCTACCCGTGACACATGTCATGTTCAGGACTGAACCACTTAAATAATTAATGTGTTTTAATTGCAAAGTTCTGTTGGTAGTTCTTAAGGGACGTTTTTGTTTATGTTTACTAAATCTGTCCATCATCATCATCATCATCATCATTATGGTAACCTTTCAAACTTAGGGTTACTTAACCTTATTAACCTTGTTCATTTTTACTTACAGTAGTATTAACACGTTTTTGTTCATTAACCAAAAATATTTTGATGCATTAGGAAACTAAACCGTTTAACAGTCTTAACAATGTTCTTGTCGATGATGAAACTGAAGAAAAATAATGTTCACATTTCCATCGCTTTTTACACAATATAATAAAATACATGGAAATGCTGTTATTTGCAAATATCCCGAACTTCTCACGCCACACCTGCAGCCTCGCCGCTACCGGAAGCGCTTCACGGGCTGCTTGAAACCCACGGAGCACCAGCACGAAACTACGTGCGTGAGATCGTTCATAAAACATGTTAATTTTTCACATAGGATAAAACCACAATAATCGATGCGATTATTTCTTACAACTTAAAACCACGTGGAAAAAACGATGGACGGCTAGCTTCCGGTGGTTCCTCCCGCAGACACCTGTACGCGCGTCAGCGAGTTTCGTTGTAGGTGAGGACGAAAGGCGGCCTGCGTGACACATCGTACGGCAAGATACCGCAGGTGCCGTAGTGACAGCCGCCAGTATAACATACATAACATTTATACATCGTGAGACATGGACCCGCTCGAATCTGGGAAAAAATACACTCCAAAACAAACGGTATGTTTGAAACTTTAAACAGTAGTTGATGTTTCAGAGGTTACTTTTTATGGCGTTGGTTAGTTGAGTGTATTGGTAATTTAAGCATTACATTGCTATACGTAATAATAAATATTCACAACAACACTCATAATAATAATAATAATAATAATAATAATATTGTAAATGTAAAGGGTTCAAACTTTTTTGTAGCTGTTTTTTCACAGAATTGTTGATGCACTGTAAATCATCATTCACATATCATTATAATGCGAGATATTATAAGCAAGTTTAAGCACAGGGGTATTTTGTTACTGTTGTACACCATGTTTTATATTGCTCAGATTGTATAGTGACATTACAGTCACTCGTCACAAAATCGAGCTTAAACATTTGCAGTACACTTCAATGTTCAAAACATTCGTATCTGAATCGAAACACTGACACCCGAAAACTGGTTTTCATTTATTCTTAGAAAAGCTGGAGCCTGAGTCACATGGCCCTTACACACACTTCTGCTATTGCATACTTGGTCAGGGCGGGTAGATGAACGCTGACTAGTTGAAAGGTGTTGGTTAAGGGTTTAAAAACAGTTGCAATGGCATTATGCCAGGGCATGAAGACTGCGTAAGATGATTAGCCTGTTTTCAGGGTGGTTCAGAAATGAATCTTGAGTCATGTACACTGTGTATTGTACCTCAGGGTTGTTACACAGAGTAATGAAACACTCTCGACATAACAGTCACATGCCATTTAAAAAGTGTCATCATGAAATGTTTTTTATATTTGTCCTCAGCAAGATGCCTCCGAATTGTCGGAACAGTTTCTTCCAGCATTTGATGCAAACAAGGTGCAGAAGAAGAAAATATCACGCAGGACGCTAGTGGTCATAGGTGTACTGTCAGCGGCGGCCATCATTGCATTAGTAACCGGACTGTTGGTGTGGCATTTCCACTGTACGTTCATTACCATGAAAATAGACACACTGTGTTATCACCATATTGTGTTATGATAACTGTAGTTATGTTTACAGTCAGAACAGTGAGGGTGAGGAAGATGTTCAGTGGCTATTTGACCATCTCCAGTCAGACTTTCTCGGATGCTTACGAAAACTATGACAGCACAGAATACAAAGAATTGGCCGCAAAGGTCTCAGCGCAGGTGAGGTGTTATGCTGATAATGCCAGCAAGCATTTAAAGGACCTTTAAAGGAATGGTTTACCCCAAAGTGAAAATCATCTCATAGTTAAGAACATTAAACTATAAAACTATCTTATTGGTTCTCATGCCTTGTGACAAAATATGCATGTGACAACTAGTGACAAAACGTAACCAACCTATCAAGGTTTGACCAACCTATCACCATATTTGAATTTAGCTCTCTGATTTACATGGATATGACGTATCGATCGCTTAATACGTTTGGAATAATAATTTTCTTTATAAATGTATAATTTTGCTTCAGAAGACATTTATTAAATCACTGGATTCGGTTACTTAAATTATGGATGGGTTCACATTATTTGGAACTTAAAGTCTTGAGCACTATTTAATTAATAATGCAGCTGAGAAGAGTCAAGATATTATGTATAAATAATTGTGTTTGATTAAAAGATGAGTCACATGCACCTATATGCTTGAGGGATTTCATTTTGGGGTGAGCTATTCCTTTAACTATAATAATTGTAACAGATTTTAACACTTGCATTCTTCTTTATTGTCATACAGCTTAAAACTATATACAGTCAAGTTCGGGTTCTGTCCAAATATCACGTGGTATCAAGTGCACAAGGTTTCAGGTAATGTCAACATCAGTCCATTTGCTATTCATGAGGGAAAAGTAACAGAAACGATGACTGTTATAGCACCTCATACAATCTCAGATGTGTGTATGTATAGATTAATCTTTCATTGTGTTTGCTTCCCTTCAGTGAGGGCGTTCATAATGGCGTCATTGCTTATTACCTGTCTGAGTTTAATGTGCCTGAACACCGAGTGGCTGCTGTGGAAGAAGCAATTGCGTCTATAGGAGATAATGCAAGGCAGAGCCGCAGGGGTATTGGTCGCAGGCCCGACAGCCTCATCATTGATGGAATGACATCTGGGGGTACAGCTAATGCACTGCAACACACACGTGTTCATGTTAATGGCATTGTTTTAATATGTAGAGCTCTTGTAATCTAGTCATGCATAAATGATATTGATATGCACTGATATTAAAATAGTATTTTTTAATATTTTTAATTAGTACTTTTTTAGTACTTTTTGAAATGTTTTCCTGTTTATATTAATGTCTGAATTATGGTTATAGCTGTGGATGCTCGGCTAGCTGTCCGAAACCTCAAACGTGAGTAACATTAATTGCATATTATTAGTCTCTCTCTCTCTCTCTCTCTCTCTCTCTCTCTCTCTCTCTCTCTCTCTCTCTGTCTGTCTGTCTGTCCGTCTCTGTTGTGTATACAAACATACATATACATTTTACTAAGCTTGCCTTTTCTTTCAGGTTCCACTAGGATGGCCCATCATGCCCATGATAACCAGACAGACAGTATCCGTTCTCCGGGCTTCCCTGACTCTTCCTATCCCTCAAATCTTTACACGGAGTGGCAGATTCGGGCCGACCCGGAGCACAGAATCAGACTGGAGTTTGACGTCCTAGACCTGGAGAAAGACTGTCGTAATGACTTCATCAAAGTATATGACTCGTTAGCCCCAACAGAGAAGCAGGTCATAACAGAGTGAGTGTTCTTCTGCACTCATTAATCCAGATGTGCAAACGATGTCATATGCATGTATTTTGTACTGTATGATGTCATAGGGCATATTATCATTGTGTTTGTAGGAAATGTGGATTTCGTTTGCCCAGCGAGCAGCTCGTTTTCATGTCATCTGGAAACGTCATGCTAGTCACATTAGTTACAAATGAGGACAAAAACTTCCCGGGTTTCAGAGCATTTTACTCTCAGGTCCCAGCAAACACTCAAGGTAAGACTTAAAATATAAACTAAATGAACTGGCCATAAATATTAAAAGAGCTGTCTCTCAGGAAAACTGCCAAAAAATGCAAAGAGACATGATGAGTTTGTAGCTGATTTATTTGTATTGATGTGAATTAATAATGTTTAGAGTGCGGTGGAAAACTCACTGGACTCAGTGGTACCTTTACATCACCTGGTTATCCCTCCCACTACCCACCTCAGTCTGACTGTGTCTGGAACATTGAGGTAAAAAATCAATAACATTGACATTCTGCTACATTATTGGTCTATATCTGACATCAGACTACATTTATGTTAATGTCTATATTTTAAGTTTTTCTATGTTGTCTCTTAGGTTCCTGCAGGAAAGCATATCAAGTTGACGTTTAGCAAGTTATCTATACACACACCTGAAGAGAACACACTTAACTGTCCTACAGACTATCTGGAGTTAAACTACAGGTCAGACAAAAAATCTAAAGTGCTTTTACTCTAAAAGTGTTGTATCCTCAAACTTGCCTTGGACTGTCTAAATAATCATTCTTTACTTGGAAGTTATTTACTCAAAAGTAGCTTGTTCGTAAAGTAATTAACAAAGTTGGTTGGAAGTAAATATTGGAACTAATATTTATTTTATGAATCCCCCATTGTAGGTCTGAAAATGGCAAAACTGTGTTTCACTGTAACATACACTGTATTTTTAGAGTTTATAAATAGACTACAGTTAAGTTTTTCATTTTTTAAAAGATCTCATTTTTGGTAGAGCACAATAGACTAAACCATCATTTTTTCTGAATTATTTTAGGATCTGTGGAGTTAAGCCACCTAAAACTGTTTATCCTATCAAATCAAGCCGTGCAACGGTCAAATTTCATTCTGATATGTCTCATGTGGGCGAGGGCTTTTCTGCAGAGTTTGAGGCCTTTGAACCCACTAATCGTGAGTAAAATTATGTTACACTTTCTTTTACACACAAAATTCTTAACTGGTCCACCCTGCGATTGTTGACAAAACATCTTCCCTCAGCCTGTCCTGGCAAGTACCAATGCGACAACGACCTGTGTGTGTCCACCAACCTACAGTGTGACGGCTACAATGACTGTGGAGATATGAGCGACGAAAGGGGCTGCAGTAAGTTTGTACTGTATTTCTGTGGCTCAACTGGTAGAGCATTGTGTTAGCAGTGCAAAGGTTGTGGGTTCAATTCCAGGAAACTGTTACAAAATGTACACTTTCAATTCACTGTAAGTTGCTTTGAATAAAAGCATCTGCCAAGTTAATAAATGTAATATTGTATCATCTTTCTTTAATATTTAACTCAACCTTTTTCTAAAGCTTTTGATTGTTTGTAACTGTTTCCACAAAGCTCTTAAAATAGCATGGTGGTTAATTGCTTTCCTTTTTCATCTGTGCATGCAGTTTGTAATGAGACTCAAATCAAGTGCAAGAACGGCTTCTGCAAGCCTCGATTCTGGCGCTGTGATGGAGTGAACGATTGTGGAGACAACACAGACGAAGAAAACTGTGGTAAGAACGAAACTCATCAGTGACAACTAGAGCTTAAGTGATGTTTGGGATGTTTGTTTAGTTTGGTTGGTGATGTTTTGGATGTTTGCAGGGAAGTGTAAGGCTCAGGAGTTTAGCTGTCGAAACGGACGGTGCATCGCGGCACATAAGCAGTGCAATGGCTACAATGACTGCGGCGATGGCTCAGATGAGTCTCACTGTGGGAAATGTGAGATCATGTCCTTTCATGTATTGAAAACACATTTGCCTGTTTTCCGTCTTTATAATAAATTGCTAATACGTGAAAACACTTTATATTGTCAATCTGTTGTATTTTGTTGTCTTTTTTTATTTCCAGCTATAATTGTTCGCTGCTCTGATGCCACTTACAAGTGCAACAATAATCAATGCATTAGCAAACTGAACCCAATGTGTGATGGAGAGAAAGACTGTGAAGATGGTTCAGATGAGGCTGAGTGTAGTAAGTTCAGAATTACTCTTCCCTTTTCATCTAGACTTTCCTATTACGCCTTGTTTCTGTACTGTAGCATGTGTCATTCTTTAGTGTCCAAAATTAACACCATTGGCTACGATGCTGCAATAGCCATTATGGTGGATGAATAGAAAACATTAAACATTAAAGGCCTTCCTGTTAGCTCAAACATTAAAGAAAACATAAAACATTAAAGGCCTTCCTGTTAGCTCAACTGGTAGAGCATTGCGTTAACACCGCAAAGGTTGTGGATTCGATTCCAGGGGAAGGCAAGTCCTGATAAGAAAATAATATGTATACATTGAATTCACTGTATGTCGCTTTGGATAAAAGTGACTGCCAAATAAATGTAAATGTAAACAGCTTTACATATTTCATCCTGGCCGTGTAATTATCTTTCCTCTAGTTGTATTGCTAATATTTTTCCTTATGACAGTTACTGTGCTGTTTATATTTCTGACAAACATCAGGTTAATGTGTCTCTCATATAAAATACATTTTTATTTTTTAGTTTCCATGTCTTGCTGAAACTACAGCTGTTCATTTTTAAAAGCGCTTTGCATGTAAAATTTGAGCTACTGAATTTGATTAAAATGTACTTGCTAACTTTACGTAACTCGTGGAGCTGTTATTAATGCTGTGAATGTGTCTGTTTGTGTGTTATTTGTAGAATGTGGGATAAAGCCCTATAAGTCCAGCCGTATTGTGGGTGGGAAGGACTCAAATGAGGGGGAGTGGCCCTGGCAGGTCAGTCTGCACATGAAGACACAAGGTCATGTGTGTGGAGCCTCTGTTATCAACAACCTCTGGCTTGTTACTGCTGCTCACTGCGTGCAGGACAGTGAAAAATACAGGTAAGATTTCACAAACTACATATAATTAAAACTTACTGCCAACCTCAACAAACCTCATGTGCTGTATTTGAACAAAGGTAATCAGCATTTTAAACTTAAAGCAAGAAATAAATGACTGACCAACCAACAAGTACACAAGAATTGAAGTACACAATGAGGAGTTGTCCATTGTAGTTCTATGTAAAACCTTGTTCTTGGAAAAGCGTTGTCCTTTATGAAATTACAATAAACCGCACTTTGCTTTTAACAACCGCACTAGTTTACCATTACTTGACCATAGTGACCTGTGCGTCTTATTTTATACTGACCATTAGTGTTCATTTGTTGCTTTGTTAGATATTCCCAGGCTGACCAGTGGGAAGTGTATCTAGGCCTACATAACCAGGGTGACATTAGTAAGTCAACTCTCAGAGGTGTGAAGCGCATCATCTCTCACCCTCAGTATGATCACTTATCATATGACAATGACATCGCTCTAATGGAGCTGGATAGCCCTGTGGTTCTCAGCCAGAGCATCTGGCCTATCTGCTTACCTGAAGCCACACACGACTTTCCAGCAGGCAAATCAGTGTGGATCACTGGCTGGGGCAAAGTGAGAGAGGAAATTGGTAAGGGACAAGACACAGTGATAAAGTTAACCTCAGTTACAGAACTAAAATACCATTAAACAAATCTAACATCTAAATAAAAACATTATTATTTGATAGCAAATGTTGTGTTTTTATATGGTTACAAATATCGTCCAAAATTGTGTTTAAATGAAGTAAATTTCTAACCCTACCATTATCAAAAAGTTTGGACATACTTCCTAATTCTCATGAGAAACTTCATGAGTCAAGTCCAAACTTTTAACTAGTGGTGTACATGTGCAAAACAAGACATGACAAGCTATATTTGTCCAAACCAGGTAATGAGAGAATGTGCAAACAACTCAGGTTGTGGTAAATGTCAGATTTTTACTGAATTACAGAGGTAAGAAGAACCTAAATTGTTAGTAAACATAGAAACGGTCTTTTCCCATTTCAGAATCAGTTGCACCAGTGTTGCAGAAGGCTGAGGTGCGCATTATTAACAGCACTGTGTGCAGCAGACTGATGGATGATGGGATAACACCACGGATGATCTGCGCGGGGGTGCTGAGCGGAGGCATTGACGCCTGCCAGGTGACATTAAAGATCTCCTGTTTTATTAAATACAGTTACATGTTATACACTTAATTCTCTCAGCAACATGCATAACTGTACATTCCTCATTCAGGGTGACTCAGGTGGTCCAATGTCTTCTGCTGAGAGCAACGGTCGCATGTTTCTCGCTGGAGTAGTGAGCTGGGGGGATGGCTGCGGGCGCAAAAACAGGCCAGGTGTTTACACACGAGTCACTGAATACCGCAGCTGGATCAGACAGATGACGGGAGTTTAGTGTCAATGCGTTGACAGGAAATGGCTGATATAACTGAGCAGAAGCACAAGTATTTCAGTAGCCAGCCACAAGGAATCCTATTAATCCCGCAAAACAGTTTTTAATTTATTTTTATATTTCAAATTGTTACATCTTTGTCAGAATAAGAAGCTTTCACTGTTTCCGTATGTGTATTTGTCTGTTTTATATGTGTTTGTAAGCTAAGTTTAAGATATGTTTTGTCTATTTGAATTATGCTGATTTAAACCGTAATAACGTGCTACACATGCTATGGATGTATTCCATCTCTCAAATGGCACCTTGTTTTTTTAAACTTCAAACTTTATCTCAGAGTTTATCTCAGGGGTTTTTAACATGTAATTGTCAATGTGATGTTTGAATGCACTCCATTTTCCTTTATAGACAGTGTGTGTATATAGTTGTAAATTTGTGCCAAACATTTTTATACATGAACACTCTGTTGTTTAAAGGATTAATAGACTAGTTTTTATTGTCTTTTATTTTTGTTTCAATTTTGCAATGTTTACATTATCTGTTTAACAGTTGTATGTATCTGTGGTCATTTGTTAAAATGTTTTATTGTTGTTATTGCCCTAGTATGGCGATTGGCATTCCCACAATGTGCCTTAATACTTCAAATGGTTTCTAATATTAAAAAATTAAGACCTAACTTTTACTTCCTCTTTTTTATTGTTGTTTTATTTTTGTAAATTTACAGTAATGGATAACAAAAAACAGACTTTTGCTTAATTCTGTAACTTCGGTTTAACGGAAGTTCCGATGACAGACCGGAAATGTGCGCCAATGTTATTATTCCTACCGTCCTCGTGAAGCGCTAGCTAACATATTCATTCCTTATTTCCACAAACTAGGTAAGATACATTCAATTTTTACCTTATGGTTATGTAATGGATAGTGTGTATATAATAATGAAGACGGTAGATTTGGTTAATTGCGTGGTTTCATTGCTGCAAAAGACTGTTAGCTTTTCGTATTGTAGAATTAGCTTACTAGCTGTTTTCATATTAGGGGATTTACATTAACATCACTAAAGTTGTAACCAAGTATATTCATTCAGTATATTTAAAGGGAGATGTGAAACTATGTGAATGTTGCATATGTTGTATTTCTTAATGCGGGCTGGTTTGTTGTCTTAAATATAACACTGATGCTAACATGCTAAAAGCTTTGACAGTTTATGCCGAGTGTGGTTTTTACTGTTCTTTATTTTAACTCCTGAAAGCTAATTTAAATGGATATCAAATGTGAACTAATGTTACATTAATGTATTTCAGATTCCAGAAGAGATCCTTGAATTGTATGTTGTTTCATTTATGTAAACCCGCAGATATTACTTTCTCTGTTGTGATAGAGTTAAAGATGGATGCATTGGATCACATGTTAACAGACCCACTGGAGTCTGGAATGGACCGTGATGGACGTGTGATGGAGGAGTGCATGCTGGGAAACTGTAGAGTTCGTGTTCCTGAAGATCTGTTGGAGGATGTGAGTAATCTGACCTTCTTATCAAAGCCATGAACAATACAAATCTTTAAATTCATTTTGTGTGGCTTTGCACTAGGTATGAAATATTCATATGAATTTGTTTCTGTGTGAGAGCAGCCCGAGATTTTCTTCACGGTGATGAGCGAGAGCACATGGACAGATGTTCTGACAGATGCCCAACGGACGCATCTCCGTCAGCTTCTGCCACAGTTTCCTGAGAACAACATCTCAGAGCAGGACAACATCATTGGAGACCTTTTCAACGACAAGAATTTCTTCTTCGGAAATCCTTTGCATATTGCCCAGAAACTTTTCAGAGGTTACCTTCTTCTGTTTAATTTCCAAAATATCATCTTTTTCCATAAATGAACAACATTAGTAATAAGTTTGTTCTATCTTGTGTTAGATGGCTACTTCAATCCAGAAGTGGTGAAGTACAGACAACTTTGTGCCAAGTCTCAGAAAAAACGACACATCTACTTCCTTCAGCAGTACTACCACAGATTACTCAAGCAGATCTTGGTCTCCAGAAAGGTTTGATCTTCAGATGGATCTTCTTATGTATTTTTATTTACCATTTATTTGTTTAGACAGTCAGCTGGTCCACGTTTATCATACGTGAATGTCTCACCATACTGCATTGGTATTTTATGTAAAAACTTCCTCAGATTATTACTGATGCATTCCACACCAATGTTCTGTGCTTGTGTATGTATAGAGTAAGAGCATTTGAAGTTACAAATCCACAAACAGTCAACAAAGACCCATTGCTAAGGCTAGTCAGTACCCATACCGTTTTAATGTCACCCACTAATAAAGTTTTTCCTCTTTTGATGTAGGAGTTGCTGGATTTGGCAGTCCGCAGTGGGCCTGAGCTGGCGGTAAGGAGGCGTTATCCTGCCCCCTCTCACAAGGAGGTGCTGGAGGAGAGAGTTAGACATCGAGTGGGTCACATACTGAAGGAGGTGAAAACCGAATGTGAGGACAGTAATGTGTCATCTGATGAAGATGGTGGGTGCCAGAATACATGAACAGATATTTTTAGCACCATTGTTTATGTGTTGATGAACATTAATAAGAATGGCTGCAGATAACAAGTACAAATTCTAATTTGTACAAATTCTTTTAATATAAGCAGATACAGCTTCCTGGTTGCCAGTTCCTCAGTCACCTTCTTCCCCAACACCAACCGTGTCTCTCAGGGTCCTGCCCAGCCTCTCCACTCAGGACATGAAAACTAGAGGTCAGTTATTGCTGTTGTCATAGACTCCAGTTTTACACAACTAATGTTATACTATATAACTATATATAACTAATATTATAAACAAAACTAACAAAATGTTTTTACATGCAGACAAGCCTGAGCTGGGTGAAAAGGACCTTAGAGCCATGTTGCTGAGGCACAGAGAAAAGAGAAAAAGACAACCAGTAAGCTTGTCTATCCCTGATTTTCATAAACTTAAAGCTGCAGTCCATAACTTTTGCATATTATAATCTCTGCTTGAAATTGTTTTTATGAAACCTGGTGTAGCTCTAATGACATCAAGCTCTTTAGAAGATATGATATGAGATCATGAGAGTTGTAACGACTTCCTAATTGTCATTTAGGATCACCCTGACCTCATCACCTCCGACCTCAATCTTGGTGACATCATGTCTCGAGTGAATATCGGCAGAAAAGGATCCGTCACGAGTGAGACCTATTTCCTCAGTTCTTCTGCTTTATGACTCTTGTGAAAGCATCAGTCTGAGGAGCAGAACCTGAAGCATTTGTTTGTGCACTAGCCGTGTTTGACCTGGTCCCGCCTAAGAAGAAGATAAAGGAGGAGAGGAGAAAGAAGAAAATGAGGCCCATTAAAATAGAATCAGAGGAGGTGTGTGATGTTCAGATGTCGGCAGCTTCCATGACTCCAGGTCTCGCGGACACCCCCGCCGCTCCTCCACAGAGTGTTAAAGAAGAGTAGGTCTTTCTTCTGTAAGAATGATGCTCTATGTTTGTAAAGATCTTGCACTCATTTCTCCTGCGTTCTACCACAGGCCTATGGAGAACGAGCCTCAGAACAGTCCTGAGATGGTGGAGGAGATAGCCATCAGCTTTTTTCACTTGCTTGAGGATGTCCTCAGACTGGACGGTCTAGCAACATCCTCCATGGTCCGCATGATCCTTAAACATAAGACATTGTTCAAAAGTTTGGACACATGTTGTTTTTAAATGGTTTTGAAGGACTTGTCACATACACTAGGGTCTCTTTAGAGCATGATAAGTATATTTTTAAACTCTGTAAATTAAACTTATAACTTTGTAAAGAAATTCATACATAGACACAAAACTACAGAATTAGTTTTGGGCATTAAAGCAGAAGATTTCTAGAATATCTTTCAGGTCATGAGAAATCAGAAGTCAGGGGTGTCCAAACTGTTGAAACTAACTGAAGCAAGCTATCATAGATAAGTTGTATATCCCAAACATTTATGAATGATAAGCATGGATGACAAGAGTTGTCCCTCTTATTGCCACACCTAGGTGGAGGAAAAAGTCCAGCAGTGGCAATCATCTCCAGCAAGCACCCTCAACCCTTGGTTCTCTATGGCCCCCTGCTGGTCAGAGTTGGTAGTGCCAGCTCTACAGTTTCTTGCTGGAGAGAGCAAATGCAAGTTTCTCTATATAATTCATTGTAGTTTTGCTGTTGATGCATGTTGTTATTTTGGCTTGTTCTTGATCTTTCTGTCTCTCTTTAGCTGGTGTGATGGCTCTGCCCGCTGGCTTTATACCTTTTGTGGAATATAAGGAACTCACGCAACAGTGGAAATGGATAGGTAGAACGAGAACTTGATTTCCTGTGTATTGTTTGCTCTACTTATATCCTGCCTTTTCTCAAGTAAAAATACCAGTTTCCCAATTATTAATGGTGACATGTACTGTGATTTCTTGTAATACTCTGTTGTCGTTAATTGTATTTTGTAAATGTTTTTACAGAGCTATCAAACAAATCAGATATCCCCTTCAAAATAAAATATAGATATACACTGCCATTCAAAACCTTAGATTTTTTTACTCATTATAGAACAATGCAAAGCTATGAAAAATTATTATATATATTATTATATATTATATTAAATTATTAGTTAAACAAATTATTAAATTAGTTAAACAAAATATTTAGTCATAGTATAAATTTGTCTGCAAACAGAACATCATTCAAGCTTTAAAACATACACCTTTAGATTAACTGTGTTTTTAGTGACAACTAGACACTAATTCTTTATTCTCTTCTGTGCAGTTGCAAGTCAAGATGGAGACAAAGATCTGAGTGCATTGTGCCAGTTATGGCTGGAGTCAAAGGATCACGTACTTGTCAAGGTAGTAAATTCTGTGGATTTTTGGAAGTTTGTCCAGTTTTCCAGAACAGGAGCTGTTTCTGATTTTGGTGTTTGTTTTGCAGCAGGAAGGGGAGGAAACGGCAGAGCTGACTCCTCCAACACCGAGAGTGTGAGTGTTCAGTGCCTTGCATGGTGTTTACTTAACACACACATTAGCATAACACTTTAACACAAAGATCAATTGGCTGTTTCTGCTGTAGCTGCTTATGTTCCGACGTTAAATGTTAAAGCGTGACATTCATGCAGTTTATTCTGCTGTTTGTTAGCTGGACAGACTATGTGGTGAGACCTAGCACAGGAGAAGAAAGGCATGTTTTTCAAGAGCAGGTTAGTGCGCAACCCTCAACTGACAACTGAGAAATTTATTTATTCGGCAGGGGAGGCGTGGCTGGCAAACTGCATACTTCCATTGTTGTTATGGTGCTTGAAGAATGTAGTGTGGTATCTTAGCATGCAGTGTGTCACTGATGTTTTTCCGGTGGTTAGGAACAGCAGCGCTATGATCAGCCACACAAAGCCTTCACTTACAGAATGCATGGCTTTGAGTCTGTGGTGGGACCAGTCAAAGGAGTTTTTGACAAGGAGACATCACTCAATAAAGCGCGAGAACATTCATTGCTGCGCTCAGACCGGCCCGCCTACGTCACCATACTGTCTCTGGGTAAACATTGGGTGCATTTAAGCAAATACACTTTGTTTTATTTGTCACAGTGGGATTGATTAGCATATAAATGCCTGTATTTCTGGTTTATTCCTATAATTGATATCCAGTTATTTTAAACAAAAACATCATCCAGTTATACAATTCCATGGACTTTATAAGGAAAAATATAATATGTGAAGATTATTTATGACTAATAATTACATGTAAACTAGAAATCCAGGTTACATCATGATAAAACACCTCATAAATGTTGTCGTATAAACCCAGTGAGGGATGCTGCTGCCAGGCTTCCCAATGGAGAAGGTACCAGAGCTGAGATTTGCGAGTTACTCAAAGACTCTCAGTTTCTGGCCCCGGATGTCACCAGTGCGCAGGTCAAACATGCGTTTATTCCATCGCATTGGCTTTCGTAACGCATTGGTCACTTGGTCACACTTCTTTGTTTGGTCTTTAGGTCAACACGGTGGTGAGCGGTGCTCTCGACCGTCTCCACTACGAGAAAGACCCCTGCGTGAAATACGACATCGGCCGCAAGCTGTGGATCTACCTCCACAGAGACCGCAGCCAGGAGGAGTTCGGTAAGTAGGTGCTATTGTGCTAGTGCTATTGCTGTTGGGCCTCTGCAGCACTGTTTGTGAATTACACAAGCTGTCACACTTTGCACAGAAAAGGTTTCGTAGCCACAGGCAATATGCAGATCAGCAGAAAGAAAGGATGAGGGTGTTTGTGTCACGTTGATGAATGCCGTGTACAGCAAGTGTCAGACGGGTAGAGCAGGTTTACTGCTTAGGGGGAAACAACTGTTTCTAAGTGCTGCTAATCATAATTATAAATATTGTTGTAGACAATCAGCCTTAGCATATCTAAAGCAGACTTTTAATGACACTTTTGTAGTTTGATCTGGATGCCTCCTGTAGGTTTCACCAGCATGTTTGAATTAAGTTTGGTTGTCCCAACCCTGGAGAAACACTTAAAACATTATTACACACTAACTATGCATTAAAGATCAGCCTTTGCAATAGTGGTTTTGGATGAACCTCAGAGCTCAACCTTAGAGCTCAACCTTAGAGCTCAACCTTAGAGCTCAACCTCAGAGCTCAACCTCAGAGCTCAACCTCAGAGCTCAACCTCAGAGCTCAACCTCAGAGCTCAACCTCAGAGCTCAACCTCAGAGCTCATCATCATTATTAGTTGTTGAGTAGATTTGATCAATCCTGAGTCAGTTTACACAGATATCGTCTCTTTAAACAGAGAGAATACACCAGGCTCAAGCCGCAGCTGCCAAAGCCAAGAAGGCTCAGCAGCAGAAGCCCAAACCAGCCCCTAAACCTGTAAGTGATGTCACCTGACACCCAACCCTGCCTCACCTGTATCACTGTAACGTTCATTTGAAATGTAAAGCATCACTCTAAGTTCATGCAGATTAGCATTACCTTGCATATGTTTTTGTATGTTTGTGTGTGTTCACCTGTGTGCATCTAGAAGGCAGGTGGGAAGGATCCAGGTGGTAAAAATGGTTCTTCTGAAGCTGGCCAGAACTCAGGGAGCGAAGTCGCCATTGCCACCTCCAGCTTGCCTCAGCCTCCCTCGACTCCCACCCCGAGTACCCCCGGAACCCCCAAATCACCCCTACCTCCAACAGCAGCTACTCCAACCAAAATAGGTCCTCCAGAACCTGTCAAAAGCAGCCCCAGGTTAGTTCCTGACAAACTGTTGCGTTAGGAACCAATTCAGCAGATGTCATATCCTTTATAAAGGATCAATTCAGTGAGCTTTTATGATACTTAATGTTCATTTTGTTTTTTGCAGTGTCCTGTTGGTGTCTCCTCCCTCAATACCCCAGTTAGGAACGCTGCTGTCTGCGAGTCAGCCAGGTCAACAGGTTTCCCAGCAGGCCTCGGCACAGCCTGCCACCCGGGTAGTAGCACACTCGGCTGCCACCGGCTCTTTGCCTCAGGTGCGTGTGGTCACTGCCCAGCCCAGCCTCTCGGCCTCCTCTGCAGGCCAGCCGGCAACATTAGTGCACCAGAGCCCTCATCACATCAGGGTGCCGGTCTCTGTGACCCATGGCAAGAGCATCACACAGGTATGTATGTGGTTCTAGATTTTGTGCTGTCACTAAAAAGGAATGTGAATGTTTAATGAAGATTTAAACGCAGACAATAGCTTTAGCTCACTGATGCACTGCTTGCAGAGGCAGCTGCCTTTTAAAGCATTGTGAATTACATAGCGTACCGAACATATCATTGTGTCATGTTTACAGAGTAAATATTAGCTCCTTTTTAGCTTTCCTGTTATACTAAAGCTAAACCTTGTATGTCTTTCTGAGCAGACAGTGGTGACTGTACCTTTAAGAAGTCAGTCTACAGGAAATCCCATTCAGGTGCAGGCTTCCCGGGGTCAGGCCAGTCTAACTGTTCCAGGTCTCGCCTCTGCTGTCACGGTAACCAAACCTCAGACCAGCTCCCCCGCCAGCCCTGCGCACAATCCAGCATCACCAGCGGTACTGCAGGGAGTTAGCAGCCAGAATATTATTAAACAGGTACAAACTCAGCCCTGTTTACACCTGGTTAACATTAGCCTCAGGTGATTGATTATAAATGTCCACATGTCAGATTCTGTATTGCATTTTGTTCTTGTCTTGTAAAACCAGTTGCCACTGAAGAGCATGCAATGAAGTTTTAAAGATAGTTTTTTTTTTTTAAAGCTTGCTCACTTATTATAATCAGGTTGCGATCACGGGCCAGTTGGGTGTGAAGACCCAAAGTGGGGCAGGAATCCCTCTCACCGCCACTAACCTGCGCATTCAGGGCAAGGATGTCCTCCGCTTGCCCCCCTCCTCTATTACCACCGATGCCAAAGGTCAAACGGTGCTCCGCATCACTCCAGACATGATGGCCACCCTCACAAAATCCCCGATGGCCACTGTCAAACTCACCCCCGACATGCTGAGCAGTGCTACCAGCACAGGCGGCAAGAGCATATCCGCCACTCTCCATGTGTCTCCACCCCAGCCGTCACCACCCACCTCCAACACAACCCCATCTGCCACAACTGAGACCCTGGCTGCCAAAGCACCTGCCTCTTTAGGCACCACGGGCACCGCTACCCTTGTGAAGGTTCACCCGGAATTAAAGGCGGCCTGTGACACGGCCATCCGCCTCATGCCCGCCCTGGCGGTGACGATGGCTGACTCCAAAGCCCGCACTTTCTCAACGGTCACCTCCTCTGACTCCAAAGGAGCCGGCACCACCATTCGTATAGTGCCAAACCTGGGTGTGATTTCTCAGAAACAGGGTCAGACTGTTTCGATCAGCACAACCACCACAGCTACAAAGCCAGTGACGGTGTCATCGGGTGCAGCCACTGTTACCATAGGGACCAGTGGAGTGGGAGGAGCCAAAAGTGTGACGCTCAGCCCTGCGGCCGCGGGCTCTTCGCTGTCTCTGGGCACTGCAGCCGCTACAGTCAGACAGGTGCCAGTCAGCGCTACTGTTGTCACAACACAAGCGGTATGTTTATCTTTGTTATACGACAGGCATTTAAAAAGCATCTGATTTATTTTTCAGTAGAAAGATAAGGTCTCTTATGTATTTGCTGGTTTTGTGTGTGTTTCAGCACAGCTTTAACTTTAATTTTTCCTCTCTTCAGGGAAAACTTCCCACAAGGATCACCGTTCCCCTCTCTGTCCTCGGCCAGCCTTTAAAAAACAAGAGTGTGGTCACTACACCTATACTGAAAGGAAACATCAGCACTAAGTGAGCCTTCAATTACCTTATGGGATGAATCTCAAACGTTTCATCTTTTCATCAGCAAAAATAAAAAAATCACATAATATTATTAAATATTATATTAAAAACATATTATATATATTATAATATATTATCAGTATTTTTTATGACATAGTGAGAATTCAGGTGAAGAAATGTGCCAAAAAAATATAATATGTCACAATGTCAAAAGTGTTTAATTTTATGACCCGCACAAATTCCTGACAGGTTTTGTTTGATTCTCCTAATATTTCTATCGTAAACAGAGTTGTCTTAAAATAATCCTGTAAAACAGGTTCTGTGTACGTTCTCTGTGAGTCTATAATGAGGGTTTATTTGGCTAATGTGTTTTTCTTCTTCCAGTATCAGCAATCTGGGGAGAAACATTATTTTGACCACAATGCCGGCAGGCACCAAGCTTATTGCTGGGAACAAGCCTGTCAGCTTTGTAACAGCTCAGCAACTGCAGCAGCTTCAGCAGCAGGGACAAGCCACACAGGTTATTAACAGACACCCCTAAACAAACTAAAACTAGTCTTACAAGACAAACCAAACAATACGCTATCCCCTTGAGGAGTCTTAATGTGAGTTAATGTGTATGGTTGTTTTGCCTCAGGTTCGAATCCAGACCGTACCGGCTCAGCAGCTACAGCGCACAGCAGCAAGCTCACCCAAGTCCACAGTGTCCACGGTTGTGGTCTCCACCTCGCCCTCGCCGAAAACCAACCCAGAACCTCAATAATACTGTGGTTCTAGCTGCTTCACTTCTGATGTAGAGAAAACAGTTTAAAGATTCATGGACCTTCAAAACAAAGCGGTTGTGTAGTCCAATGAGCTCTTTAATGTTCTAGATCTCGTTTTTTTTGCTTTCCCATGAAGGTGGCACATGGGAAAATCAGTGTCAAGTTCTAAAGAGTTGACCTGACACTGCTTTTTTCTAGAATTTGTTGTTCCAGACATTTCAGTTGTTATGCTGATCATTGCAAGTTGACTACAAATATGTATACGTGGCTTAAAAATTTAATTTGTAAACAGTTTAGAAAGATAAATAATAGCTCACATAAACAACAAATCACTAGTTTCAGAGCCTCAAGTCTAGCTTTGATGATTCAGAGTGGAAGTCTTGCTTTGTAGGGTCAATGAACTTTAAAAAAATGTTGACATACACAGAGAAGCAGGTTTCTATAGTTCCTTTGGGAATGTAATATAACATTTACATTTAATATACAGTAGTTGGTGTTTGTGTTGTGGTAAATAAATGATTGTGCTGAACAAATCTGCATTTTGAGAAACGACTGTTACACTGACGCAAGTGAATCGTGAGAATGTAAATATTACAGAGTCATGTTAGATGCTCCAATTTAAGGGCTTAACCTGCACTTGAAATTGCATATGCAAAAATAGTAATTGCGGCCAGTGGCATAAATGACAACAGCTGATGCGATGCCAAATATGAGTGTAGTGCCCTCATTTCTATTCTGTACTATAAAAGCATTTTATTTTTATGCATTATATTCTTATTATATGCATCTATTATAGACACAGTGAATACAGTCCTATTCACATGTGTATTATTAGATACTCCCGTGCAAGATAAATAGCTACTAAATATTAGTAGATATTTTGTTCTCCATTTTAGGGAAAGCAATGCAATTTGCTTGGAAAAGGGAAGCACCTGGCACCTGGAATAACCTCTTTATTTACAAGTCCATTTAACATGATTATTTTCAGGATGAACACAAAAAAAGCATTTGAATAGTGTTGAATCATTTGCATTGTCCTATTGATGGACAGCTTGTTTGCAGAAAAGGGTAAAATCGTTTGCATTTTCTACAGTGCGTTGCGTCCTTCATATTGGCGGTCTCAAAGTCAAGGTCTCCATCTACTCCTCTTCTGATTCCTGGAGCAAAGCTTTCTGGGAG
The DNA here is from genome assembly GCA_036877545.1 of Yasuhikotakia modesta. NCBI lineage: Eukaryota > Metazoa > Chordata > Actinopteri > Cypriniformes > Botiidae > Yasuhikotakia > Yasuhikotakia modesta. The sequence goes on from JBAJNP010000487.1 coordinate 21,142, forward strand.
CTGGAGTCCGAGAGACCAGACTTCCTAAGACCCAACTCCATGTCACCCATCTGCCTTCCTGCGCACCATTTTGAAGACCTTCAAAAGATAAACCACTGAAATTAAAATGACATTAGTGAAATCTCAAACTCTTCAAAATGGTGAGTTCTCACCAAAATACCCCCCCGTAACTGATGCCCACGATCAGCAGAGCCACGGCATAATGCCAACAGAAGCACATTGTGATAAACATGATGTTGCCATGATCTTCCAGCTCCCAGTCAGGTCCGCTCAAGGGATACAGCACAAATCCAATCTGAGAATGAAATGAGAGGCACCCAGTTACTTCCCATGTTATAACGAATATAGTTTGTTTCTTAATAATGAAGATTAATGGTAGTGTTTTTAATTGACTTTAAGGTAAAGTCGTCTTTACCTGATAGAACCAGGTGCCTTGTAAGATGGCCAAACTGCATCTGAGAAATTCCAGCACTGGGTTATCTCGCTTAAACACCTCGAGCATCGTGCTGGCCGATCCTCCAAACACCGCAACCAGAAGAAGAGAGTGAATATGCTGGTCCAAAGGGGGGCGATTGTGCACATGGAAATAGAAAAGAAACCCTGGAAGAAAACAGACATTTCTTTAACTACACAGTGTGTGTTTTTTTAGCCATGACGTATTTACTTTGATAAAAAGCAAATTTTGTATTGCTTTCCCACGGTGATCTGGCAGAGCATGGCGCTTGCAACACCAGCATCATGGGTTCGATTCCCAGCTAATGTATGTACAATTGATAAATGCATTAAAACGAATGTACCTTCCACAAAGAGAGCCAAGGAAAGCGAGAGGCGGTCCAGACCAACCGGGACAGGAAGTGAGGAGACACTGAGAACATCAGCAATACCAGAGATGCCAAAGAACAGGTACATAGTGCTGTGCTGCCAATTCATCGGCTTTACCCAGCCATCCTTATACAGACGAGCATGAGGACCATCGGGCACAAACTGCTCCGCCATGATCCCTGGAGTGACGTTTCAGGTAAAACACAGTCAAGACTTCAATTTGCTGAATGTTGTTTGTAATTATATTATAAGCCTAAATCTATACATCTATACTGTATTTTCCCAACAGGAAATGTGGCCCTTACCAACAAATGCAAAGAAAATCTTTAGAGCCCCTTCGATGAAATCTATTCGGTTAAAGAGAAGAGTCAGAGTTTGGGTGTTTCTGTCTCCGTTTTGCCTGTCTCTTCTCTTGCGCATCTGTCGAAACGGGAACTTAATCGACCACCACAGGCCAAACAGCAGGAAGAATGTCCCAGGTAATGCATGTCCCTTAAAGTTAGCCATTCTGCCCCATAAAAAAAAAATATATGTCAGTATGTCATTGAATTATATGGTTAACAGAATAACAACAAGATCTAAAGTAAAACATAGTTCCATACTTTCTTATACATGTGTGATTTAAATACTTCTCAATGTCATATAACAGAAATGCATCACACAAACCAAAGTTCAGTAAGATAAACCTTTATTACTTAAAGCAACTAGGTGAAATGGACAGTTACGTGTTTAAAATCATTAACAAATACACACGCCGTAGCTGTTTTGATCGGTTCAGTTGTTGTACTGGTAAAATGGTGTTTGTGTTAAATTCTGACAGAGATTACAGAAGATCAAGTTTTTCTAGGTAGGTGAGAAGCGCTTTTATTTACCCAGGCTCATGTGGAGGAGTTTTTATTGTCCCACAATGAGTCTCTCCCTCTGTCTCTCTCTCTGTCTCTCTCTCTCTTTCTCTCTTTCTCTTAGGATCTTTAAACAAAATTACAATTATTTACTATAGTTGCCACAATGAAGCTGTGATAACTTAAGAAATTAAACGTGTAATAGCCTGGCTAAAGAGATCCAGCATTAATTCGTCATTCTTGTACAGTAATTATTTGTACAGTATCACTTGTACAGTAACTGGCATTTGCAGGCATCACTTTTGTACAGGTGCATGAAAACTTTCTAAATATCTTTAAAAACGATTAGATGAATACAACAACTGTTCGAGTATATCAGTACATTTGCGCACAGAGCCACTAAATAAATGACCTCATGTCGTAGTTTTATAATGTCATTTGTACACTAAACTGTTTGGCAACAAATAACACATGATTATAAATGTTTGGATCATTAAAAGCTCACGGTGTAATATTGTTTGGGTACTGTACCTGAACCTGTGTTGTCACGGCAGGGCACCAGTGATGAGAATATCCTAGTTACCTGTCTCCGAAGTGTGCACCTGTTCACATGCCTAACCTAACAGGCGATGATCCCGCCCTGCTGCTCTTTAATGACCGGAGCGACCCACCCTCTCCTCGGCCGGTACTCAGACATCCTATATAGAAGCGCCTTCATACCAGGTGTGTTTATTAAAATGTAATTCATTGCATTTAATTATTTGGCTCCGGGTGTAAATTAAGCATTAATATGACTTTAACTTTTAACATTTTGAAGGGTTTAAAAGAAGCAGGAATATTTATAGAAAGCGTATGAAATAAGTGACTCTTGGTATGAACTGTGAAATCTATTGATGAATTTGTAAAAGGCGTGTATTAGGAGTTAATGTATAAACCGTCCACGGAAATTGACACGCAAACCCTCAGCAAACAAATCTAAGCGGAACGAACTTTGTTCTCTTCACTTTATTGCTGTTGTATGTTCGGGTGTGTGATAAGAGAATAGCGCCACCATGAGAGAAAATACCGTATTGTCACTGTTTAAGAAATACGTTTTAGTTAGTATAATGATATATTAATAGTATTTCTTTCCTCGCTTTCTCTGAAATGTTGTTTTTAAGCAGAACATTTTAAACAGAACAAACATTGACGTTATAGTTGCTCACAACATGGGCGAGATGAAGAGGCATTATTTAAGTGATTCAATAACATTTGTGTAACATTGGAAAAACGTTTGGCTTCTGGTATTGGAATTATCCTAGAAAATAATACAGTCAACGCTGTGCCCTGTAAATAACAACTACAAAACGGTACAGAAAATCTTTTTCTCTCGGAAGGGATTTTCTGAAGACGGGACGGGTGTCACCAGGGGGTCTTCTTTGGCATGGGCTTCACAGTACGACAATAGCTCAGCTGCTGCCTTAGATATCTGCAGAGAGAATGAACACCATACATCTACATAACATCTTATGCATTCATGCAATCGTTTGCATATTTCAGCTGCATCTTTAGGACCCAAAATGCTTTATTTAATCTAATAAACAACTGATGGCATTAATGTTAAGCGTCTTACCATCATTCTGTCAATATTAACTTCCAGCTTCAATTGTTCCACCGTCTTACGCGCATCTGCAATCTTGGCCATGTTGTTAGACATTCTGCTCTCCAGAAGTTACCAAATTAATCCTGCAGGAATAGAGCAAAACAAACCCCACGAGGCTCCAGCTAAATGCACCAGGTGGATAACATCTCAACAGCAGTCATACATACGTCCGATGTTTCGGTTCCCTAAGAAGGCGACGCTGTTGGCTCCTCTAGACTATTAAGGAAATCTCTGTAGCAGCGTAGCGGTAATTGTTATGTTAGGTCTCAGCTGGTTGTGTTGCGTTTGCGGCTCTGTGGGGAGGCGAACGGTGTTGTGCTGAAATTCTCCAGAGAACAAATAATCTGTTCACTTATTAATATAAAGTAATACTATGTGCTTTCACACATCCCATATTTCTTTCTGATTGTTGTTTTGCTGTACACTTAAAATTTGTATTTTCATTTGAAAGCTTTATAGGAAGGTTTTGTATGTCCTGTTTAAATCTAAAAACAATTTGGTGTGTGCATCTGAACAAGCTTAGAGACTATGTCATATGTTTCCCATATATGTGATCCAAATAAAATTTGTGTTTTTGGGAACATAAGTATCCACTTGAAAAACTAAGCGCCACAAAACTTAAATAATTTAGATATATAACAATGTATAACAATAATAAATAACTATTAATCATATACTTGAAGTGCATATTACTGTAGAAATATTGCTTGTAACAAATGTATCAGCCTACATTCAATTAAAAAGTGTACTTGGCATACTTTGAATAATAAATTATATATTGTATTGCATATGAAATATATAAACATACCTTATTTATTCTGCAAGTTCTTAATGACTCACCTCAGTTGATGGGAATTTATCCAGGATGTATCAGAAAACTCGTCTTGTTATGGTTGAGGGTTTGTTGTACACATCACAACCTGCAGGACTGACTGAAGAGAAAGTGAAGAGAGAGGAGAGATGGGAAAGGCTGCTGCTTCCTCTTATAATTAGCTTTTATTCCTCCCCCATATGGGGCTGAAGAGGCAAGTCACAGGCATCCTGGGGTGTGACCTTCCACTCAATGTACCTCAGTCCTGCATAATGGCGCATGAGTGATACCTGCCAACACAATGGCAGCATTGTGCTGTTTTATATCAGTTCAGGTCAATTCAAATAAAGTCAGGATTAATCATAAAGAATTGATAGATTTTACACAGTTAAATATAACAAAATATATCCTGTGAGTAATTTTAAAACTGTCTGTGAAATGACATCAAATGACACTTATTTTTTCATGTCCTTCAACAATAGCAGCAAAACTATTACTGTTCCTGTAGCTCAATGGGTAGAGAATTATCAGTGATCAGTGATTATCAGTGGTTTGATTCCCAAGGAATGCATGTAATGATAAAATGTGTACCGCTAATGCACTGTTAACTGGCTTTGTAAATGTAATTATTACTATCCTAGTTGTGGTTATTGAACTTTGCAGTTTTGCCTCAGGCATTGTAACAGACATTATTTCATTTATATCACTGTTCTATTGTATAACACAAATATTTGTACTCCAAATTAATGTTCCCCTAATGATACAAATAAACTTACAGACAGAACCTGTTGTTAAGTGTTTTAGGTCACTGACACTCTTTTAGGTCTGATTATTAATATATAGGGAAGCGGCGGTTGTTGAACTCACTGCAGGTGCCTCAGAGCTCATCTCCAGGGGTTTAATGTCAACCGGCTCATTAGCTGCCATTTCAGACATGATTTATTGATCTACAAGTTAGCGCAGATGTGAGAAATGTAGCTAAAACGCAGACCTGATTTAGATGCTGAAAATAGATTGAAAAATCTGCTATTGGACATAATATATAAATAATATTTAAACATTATAGTGTTCCTTTAATATCAGAGAAAGAAAGAAGAGAGAAGACTTACCTGCCCAAGTTTTTACTGTCAGGACTGTTTTGGTGTTTGAAAGCAAATATTATTTTATTTATTTACTCATAAATTAGTTGTTTTTTAACACAACGAATAAATGCACATATTTGTTGTGTCTTTGTTTACAGTAACCTGGTCTAATCTGTCAATGGATTATGTGACCTTAGTACTTTTACAAGACATTACAGTGTTGAGCATTTGCATTTAAAGGTTTTAATATTTACATTATTTTGAATATGTTCACAAAGCTGTTTGCAGGTGATGAATATAGACTCATTCATAACAATCCACATTGGGTCACATTTTTTTATATTAACAAGCAATGATGTTGTCTCGATTATTTCTCAAGACATGACAAATTAATTTTCGACCTGCTAAACCTTTCATAGATTGCTTCATTTTCAGCTGTATTGTCACTTCATATACTTCATACATATAACAATAAAAACCAAAGATTTTTTTCATCACACTCGTGATGTCACCAACATGTGATATTTAATTCACTTGTAGATATTGTTCAGAATTACAACAGGTGTAGTTTGTAATTCAACACCTGAAAACATGCATTTTTATCAGGGTTTACAACTCTGCTCTTGTTTTAACAATAAATGTTAAAGACTTTTGAGCTTCTGCGTTTGGTTTTGTTTCAGGTTTAGCATGTGCAGTAGTAGCCTGAGATAGAATCGTTCCAGTCTCCAAACAGGCCTTGCTGCGCTTCCTTAAGGTGGTACACGATACCGGCAGAGAACTTCTTCTTGGACCCTTGCTTCTTGGTTTTGGACCACACCGTCAGACTGCAGGACCTGCCCACCACAAGAGAGGAGACGCGGTTGTCCCAAGCCTTGGGAATGACGGGAACGTCTTCATTAGGATAAACGTTCAAAAACTCGCCGTAGCAGCTCATGTCATAGTAATAGCTGCTGTGTTCAAATAGGCGAGCACAGAGTTTGTTTCCTTCATCATCTTTCAATGTGCTTGGTTCAGGACACTGTGCATTCAGCCCTTCAAAGCACAGAGCGGCTAGGAGAACAGCAATAAACGCCTTCATGTTTTCAGTGTGTGGAGAGAACTGGGGCACTTGTCCTGTCTTAAATACAGAGAGAGGCTCTTTGCGAATGACGTGTGTGAGAAACCGCAGGGGTGTCAACAGGTGCTCTGAAGGCCCTTGTGAAAAGATTAAACACAGTATTTTAAGAGTCAAACTAGGCTAGTTTTATTAGCTTGCCAACCAGCTAAACCAGCTGTGAAGCAGCAGGTTAAACTGTGTAAACTTTTATATCGTTTAAAAAATCTTGATTGTTTTGTAAGGATTCATTAATAAAAGAACCGTTTTTTATGATAATATGGTTCTAGTCTTTCCCTCAAAACATAGATCTTTCTTTATAATTAATTATAATTAACACATTTTATTATAACTGTCCTCATAATTAAATGAAGCATATTATACAAACCCTTTGCAGTTAAGGAGAAAACCCATGCAGTATTTGTAGACACTAACATTTCACAACGTTTCATTGTGTAAAGTTGTTTTTATTTAAGTTGTTTCATGACTGGAATATATTAATATGCAGAAATGCCAATTTGACATTTATATTTGCTGTGTGGGAAGAGTAGCAACTCTAAAATTAAGGAAAGTGGATGCATTTTGAGTTGTAGTCTGACTTACTGGCTTATCTGTCTTTACTAGCTTTGGATATTTAAAGATTTAGCTGTCCACACAGGTCTTTTTTATTCACTTTAGTATATAAGTGAATAAGTTGACATCTGGATTTCTATAGTCTATCTTTGGGATATTGGTGAAATATCACTCAATATGAGCCTCTAAATTAAAATATATATTATAGTTTGATACCCCAAATGTAAAATATGATTTGACCATTATTGAAAATCCAACCTGAACTGTTGACTAAACATAATTTTAAAACACAGTGATCACACAAAATGTGCTGTTTAATAATAATGTGCTGATGATTTTAAAATATCACTTAGACAGATATATGAACGTAATGCCTGTACTAAATAAAGGTACATTGAGGACAGTGTTCAATGAGGACAATGTTCAGTTTTAACTGACAGACATTTACCGGAGTCTATAGCTGTTCTTGTCTCATTAACATTGTATGTATGTTAAAGTCTTTGAAGTTTCTTTGTTTCAGGTTTAGCATGTGCAGTAGTATCCTGAGATAGAATCGTTCCAGTTTCCAAACAGGCCTTGCTTCACATCTTTAAGGTGGTACACAATGCCAGCCGAAAACTTCCTCTTGGACCCTTGCTTCTTGGATTGAGACCACACTGTCAGACTGCAGGTCCTGCCCACCACAAGAGAGGAGACACAGTTGTTCCAAGCTCACGTCATGATGGGTACGTCTTCATCAGGATAAACCTCTAAATACTTGCCCTGACAGCTCTCATTATTGTAATAGCTGCTGTGTTCAAATAGACGTGCACAGAGCTTGTTTCCCTTATCATCTTGCAGTGTGCTTGGTTCAGGACACTGTGTGTTCAGCCCTTCAAAACATAGAGCAGCTAGGAGGACATCAATAAACGCCTTCATGTTTGCAGTATGAAGAAAGAACTGGGGTACTTTGTCTTATCTAGGGCTCCTCCGCACATGTATGGGAAATTTCAGGTTTGCCAACAGCTGTCCTGAAGGCTGAGAAGTTTAAACAATGTTACACTTGAGATTTTTAAAATGTTCTTATGTAAGAAGCTCTTATGTAAGACATTAGAAAGTAACTTTATCTGGCATTCACAGTCAACTTAAAAGATAGAATCATTTAGATTGTTAAAAGATTAGATTTTTTAATGTTGTACAATTTAATATCAATATATTAATATTTGATTTATTAATAATATATTAATATTTTAATTTATAGTTTTTGAACGAGTTTTTGAAAATTACTTCCGCTTCGAGCTGCAGTAGACGGAAGTGACGTCTGTTTTGTTCCTGTCGTGGCGGGAATAAGCGCTACAGAGGGGCAACATGGATGTTGAGATGAAAGAAGCAGACAGTGAAAAATGTCAAGTCGACGGACCACCTAAAAAAGAAGATACTTCAGTTAAATCATCGACTACAGCTTATGAACTACCATGGTACCGTTTATGGCTGTTTACAATAGCAGTATCGTAGCATTTAAATGAATGTCGGTGATCGTAGCGGTATTAACGCTGCAGGAAGCATATTTCATATATCTGTTCGTGACTTAAAGTCTGCAATTTGATCTCATAGTATTTTACAGTATTTAAATTGTGTTTTATTCAGGGTTGAAAAATACAGACCTCTGAAGTTGAACGAAATCGTTGGCAACGAGGAAACTGTCAGCAGACTGGAGGTGAATGTGGCAGATGTTTCTGATAATAACTCGCTTCTCATAACTTTAGTTTATAGGTAAACAAAAACTGTTAACCCTGACACATTTCTTTTGCCCTGTTACTGTTGCAGGTGTTTGCAAGAGAAGGAAATGTGCCTAATATCATCATAGCTGTAAGTTACAAACATTTTAAATGAAGAATTAACATTATTGTGCATTAAACAATGATTGTGGTGGTTTTAGGGTCCTCCTGGAACTGGGAAAACGACCAGCATTTTGTGTTTGGCTAGAGCTCTTCTTGGTCCAGCCATGAAAGATGCTGTTCTGGAGCTGAATGCCTCCAACGACCGGTAACGCCTTCAGTTTTTTGACATCTCAAGCTGAAATGTGTATTTTTGTGCCACACGCATCATCAGACCAAAATGCAAAAATAATCTGGCAACAGACAGGCCTGTTTGAAAATCACAACTCTGAGCCAATATTGTAGCTTGGATGCTAAAACAAACACAGCAATGTTTCAAATTTGTCACAGGCTCAGTGTTTCCAATTTCTGGGACAATTATTTACAGATTTACTTACTTATAGTCATAGTTATGTATAGTTGTTCCATTGCTGTAGATTAGTGACTATAGTGAATGTTTTAACACCCTTTCTGTTTAATCAGTTCTCAGTTTTCCATGAGTTTATTCCTTTTTTATGTCATTATTTCAGTGGAATAGATGTTGTGAGAAACAAGATCAAAATGTTTGCCCAACAAAAGGTCACACTTCCTAAAGGTCGCCACAAGATCATCATTCTGGATGAAGCTGACAGGTAAGGCGTTTATTATAACTGAAAACTATGAGACATGTAGTAAAAATAAATGTATGTAAGGATGTTATTTTGTACATCAGCATGACAGATGGAGCTCAGCAAGCTTTGAGAAGAACCATGGAGATCTACTCTAAAACCACCCGCTTTGCCCTGGCTTGCAACGCATCAGATAAGATCATAGGTCAGTTCATTTTTTTTAATCTCTGATGATTTGCCCCACATGAGATGCAAAGCTTTTGCAGTTAACTAGGTCATTCTTGTCCAAGCAATGCAGAGATTGTCCTCATTGTTCGGTAGTTGAAAGTGATGTCTTGTTGCAGAGCCCATCCAGTCCCGCTGCGCCGTGCTACGTTACAGCAAGCTGAGGGACGACCAGATCATGATGCGTCTGATGGAGGTGGTGGAAACGGAGAACTTGCATGTCACCAACGATGGTCTGGAGGCCATCATCTTCACTGCTCAGGGGGACATGAGACAAGTCAGTCTGCAAACCCACCCACTCTCACGGTCTGGGTGACTGATGATTGTTGTACTCAACTATGTCTTCTGTAATCGGACTCTTTAGGCTCTAAATAACCTGCAGTCAACAAATTCTGGATTCGGCTACATCAACAGTGAAAATGTCTTCAAGGTTAATTGTGGATGTTTTTTGAATATGGAGATGCAGAAACATTTGATGCAGATGACGTGCAACCAGTGATGTTTCTGCAGGTATGTGATGAGCCACATCCTCTGCTGGTGAAGAACATGCTGGAACACTGCGTCAACGCCAACATCGATGAAGCCTACAAGGTGCCTAAAACATCTGTAGCAAAAAACATGCAGCATGGGTGTAATAATCAAATAAAAATGCTAACAGATACTAAATTCTCTCTGCAGATTATTGAACAGCTTTGGTTGCTAGGATACTCGCCAGAGGACATCATCGGAAACATCTTTAGAGTTTGTAAGACCTTCCAGATGCCTGAATATTTGAAGCTGGAATATATTAAGGTATTTGTTCTTTGTCCTTAAAAACAGTTACTGTTTGGACACATCCACTGATTGTTTACTGTTGTTCAAATATGTGGACAATAGAATATGAACACAATAACATACAATGAACACATAATAGTCAATTCTATTATATAATAGTCTAAAATCTATTAAATAACAAATTGAAGTGTCCCAGTTGTTTTATGTAACCAAAATGTTCAGCTATAAAATTATATTTTATATACAAATAGTTATATTTTAGGTTTCATACTTTATTATATTTGTAGCTGCTTCTACACATGAGAACTGTTTAAAATGATCGCATACATGCTAGGCCATCGACAGGTCCAGTGTTTGTACATTGGCACAATGTGTACTTGGAAAACGTTTTGTTTTTAAAAAAGTAAAAATGCAAGAATTTTAGCACAAGCCAAATGATGAAACAACTGATAGTTTAGAGCTTTAATTAGTGTAAAAAAATAAAAATAAACATGCAGCAAATTTTGTTTTTATTACAATGCAAACACTTTTTTTCACAATGCAAAGCACATTTTTACTATAATCATGTACTGCAAAAAATAACCTAATAATTTACTGTAATTGGACTGCAAACAAATGAATGATTTACTGTAATCATGTTTGTACAGGAAATTGGTTACACACATATGAAAGTGGCAGAAGGGGTGAACTCTTTATTACAGATGGCCGGTCTGTTGGGTCGACTGTGCAGCAAAACTGCAGCACCTGAAGGAAGCTAAAGCTGCCATCCACGGGTCACCCGTCATCTTCCTCATTGCTCTTCATCTTACAGTACATGTATTAACACTTTTGTATAAAATGACAAATCATTTTTGTAAAAATTGAGAAGTAGTAATAAATTGCAGTAATAAAATTGAACAACGTGTTTCTGAATGTTTCATTTTCCTGACTGCCTATTTTTTAATCAATACTTACTAAATGAGAATTTCAGGCTATTAAACTGCAACAGGGCCCAGTTGTAAATGAACTAGTTTACTTTAACAAAGACTTAATTGTTCCGACACCTCGGTCATTAACAGAATGTGACATTTACACTGTTGTGGTTTTATTTGATTTAGACCAAGTGTTTGCATTAACAAGTTTGGTGGGGAAAAAATAAAGCGAAGATGCAAACAGCAAAGTATACTGATGTCTTAACTCTTATGAGCTCGTTTTAGCCTTTGTTGCTTGTGTTGCCCCACTTATGTCCACACTTGTTTGGTTTACATGAGACGACACATTTATCTGCAACATGCATCTGTCTCTATGCATTGTATTTTTGGTTGTTTGTTTGTAGATAAATAAATATTGATAGTATTTAATTATTAATTACAAAAGGCTTGTTTAAACATGCATTTATTGATGAGCAGAATCATCTACACAACAACATTTTGAACATTTTCCATAACTTAAAGGTTTACATCAAATTCATTTTTTTTATATCTTTCTTTAAAGAATTAAAAGGCACAACTGCAAACAAACATGAAACCTATTCTGTTTTTGAATAGTAACATAAAAACATGTTGAACTGGGTCAGAGGTTTGTGGATGAAGTTAAACTACAGTGTTCAGCTGTGCTCTGTGACAGTGTTCACATATTCATCTGTAATGAAATGAAAGAACTTAGTGAGACAGGCTATTATATGCTAACAGAAATTATGATCAACAAAATATATAAAACCTCACCGTCATCGGGCCTGTTGTTCAGAAAGTCTGTGTTTTCATACTCAGATCCATCTGCTCAAACATACAGCTTGTATCAGTTTTGTAATCGCCACAATATTTTCTTAATGCAATTCCTAACAATCATAAAATGTTTTGGTATTTTAAGCAAAATGATTATTCATGTTTATACTCATAAATATATTGCTGAGTAAAACGCTTCTATGAAAATAATACAGTTGAACTATAATAAGTATAAGAATTTGAAAGTAATAAGAAAATACACATTTTAATTTTACATGTAGGTTTTTATATTTGATTGTAGTTGAATTACAGATCTGTTATGCATTAAACTTAAATAGTATTGTTACCAATTGTAAAAATATGGCAATAATGAAAAACTAATAACAGATTTTTTAAACGCCAACCTGAATCATGCTGGACTTCTTTTGTTGGAAACACATTCTCGTACATTCCTGTATCTGGGGTGTGTAGATTTAAACAGCATTAGAATGACTTTCAGCATCTATAAATTGTCACACATTTGTGCAAGCTGTGTGTTACGCAGCAGTGGGCACTTTTAGCTATAAGTGTGAGCGATTGTGCACCTTCATTTGTTTAACACCTTTTAAAACAGACGGTCTGTATTTAACACCCAGTGCGTTTTAATTTTACGGGTTCATATGTGCCTGATTTAAGAATGCATCATTTATTTTCCTGTTAATGTAACTGTTGATGTACCTGCATCATCATTTGCATAAAGGGCATCCGGTAATGGGTTCCTTAGAAAATCAGAAATTATAGTATATTATAAGCATGTCAGCATCTGCACCATAAGGAATTTGTATTTAAGAAATTTGATGATACGACTTCGAAAAAATCACTCACACATATGTTGGTTCATAGATTCCATCACCTGCAACAAAAATCACAAATTACACACATTACATAATTGTATTTAAAATGACATTCACTGAAAGTGATCTCATGATGCATTAACAATGACATACGATTCGAAATGTTCTGATAACTGCATTGGATCTGGCCCGTCGGGAATCCTTTAAAACCGTTGCACAAAAAAATCAAAAATTGATACCACAGAAAAAAAATCAAAAACTGAAAATACAAGCGTAACAGAAAATTCTTAGCAACTAGATCATTGCTTACCATTTGCAGGACTATTTAACATCACATCTGACTGCCTGTAAAAAATAATGTATAGACCTGTAACTATGGTGAGTAAATACATATAAATTTATGCTTTTAAGGCACATTTGGCAAAGCGTAAGTTGATCATTACATGCTCAGAATCTTTACAATTGTCCAGCATCCCAAATATGTTTCAGAAAAAGAAACACTGGAAACAAAATACTACAAATAACTAAACATTGATTACATGTATTTGGACATTGATCAATGACTCTTACCTTGAAGATGAAGGCATCTTTTTTGATCTAATCACTAGAAATCAGACAAAATATGAATAAAATTTCATTTTTGTCTGGTGATGTGTGCATTACAAATTTCAACTGGCAGTTCCATTTCTGACAGAAACTTCTGAAAAAGAAAGTATTATGTAATATTCTGACAGCAGAACATTGTGTGCTATGTTCAAAAAACATTGTCTAAAATTGTATATTTAAAAAACTATGTGTAAAAAACAACAATTAGCAAATAGACATTAACAAATAGAGTTAATGTCTTAAACCTAATAAACCTACCTTTATTAGGTTTAAGAGATTTACTGTAATGTTGATCACTGAAACACAAAATACAGAACAGTCTGATGTAAGCTGCCGTATTTAAATTAATGCAGTATTTTTAATTTAGACCAAACAGGCCAATTGCTTTTCACTTACAATTCCTTTCTATCATACAGGATGTTGTCCACTTGCCGTATAGCTCAAAATAAAACAGCCAAATTAGAAAGCAAAAAATAAACATATCTAGGCTAAACACATTTTTAACCCGCAAAAACAAAGTGCATCTTTATCTGTTAAAAGACTTGGAATGGGGAACCACTTACTAGATCTTTTTTTACAACACACACAGAGGACGTAAACACAGCCAAGGCAGGTCAAAGAAATGATGGCTAGAAGAACTTGCTGGCTTGTGGTTTCAATCATGCCTTTATAAAACATAAAGGAAACAAACAAATCGGCAAAAAAATGAAAGCAAAATTATATTGTTTAAATGGTGACAGATTTTCTCATATATGTGTGTGTACATATATTTATCAAGAATTTACAAAATGTGATATCTGACTGAATCACAGCACGTGTTTATGTTATAATCAATAGACAATCTTTCTATTTCTACTCTATTTGTTATTGTTTGTTTATGATGGATCATTTCATTTGTGAGAAAATGACAAAACCTTGACCTTTAAAACTGAATTTTTAGTGTGATAATTGACTGTTTCTTTGTCAATTTTTCTATTACCACTGAAACATATAACATAATTATCTTCTCATAGTTTTCTGTCGTAACTTGTACTTTTAATTGTCCCATTGAATAATAAAAAAACAAAGTAGGTGAGCATTTACCTTTAAGACTCTCAGTCCACTTCCATTCTGTTGATTGTTGCTTGAAGTGAAATCATACAAAGCTAATGAGAGACAGAATGAACTTGCGTGTTTCCTGCTTGAAACTGAACCTAACCACATCCGTGCAGAACCCTGCTGGACACCAGTGAATAGACCCCCACAAACCCACAACAACGCCTGCTTGGCGAGTTGAAAAAGTATAACTCAATGCTACGTCTGTGTTAACTGCCACACCTTCAAATGTCAAACCTAGTCAACAGCCTTTGAAACACATTTCATTAGCATTTGCTGACAGAAAATGCAACCAGACAGAGAACCACGTACAACCTAATTGTTGTTTCCTCAAAAACCTCAGTGTGTTTAAGAACACTCGTGTACTAGAATAAACAGAGATGTTGGAGGGTTTATATAACGTGTGTGAGCATTGATTTAATGTTTGACACGAGAAGTTGTTTCATTATTTAGGGTTTATGACATTTAAAAGCATGTCATAATGTAGGTGGTGTGTGGGTGTTTTCCGTTTTTTAAACATTATTGTCTTATTACAACACTGTGATGTTTGAAAATGATCTTTGAAGTCATCTATTGTTAAACTGAATTATTTTGAAGCCAACGTAATAGTGAGCTTTACTACTTAGTAAACATTATTTATTACATAAATACATTTTTTAGTTTATGCATATGCATGTGCGTATACATGTAATATATAATAAACTGTGTGTGTATATATACATATATATATACACACACACAGTATATATTATTATATAGAATAAAAATATAAATAAAATGTTTATTTATTTGTTCCTCAGCAATAATCAGAAGGGGAATACTTTTATTGTGTCAGAAATAATGTGTAAATACAAGATCTTGCAAAAACAATAATGCAGTCAAAAGGTGTGATCTCATCGGAGGGGTCTTCTGCCCACTGACTGGTTTCCTAGTAGCCCCAGACATTGTACCGCAGCATTATGTTGTGGCTTGAAGGATGAAGGTTGTGAATCTTCAGTAAACACTAGATGACACTGGGTGAAACAATGGAAACTGTGACGACACGTTTTGCTGCCATTTCACAGCAAATGCATTTTCCACTGCAAGCATCATTTTCCAGTAACGGTAAAACATGCAAAAGTGATTCATATTTCAGGTCTGATCCGGTGACAGACAATAAGTTGGTTTATATATTTAGTTATATATACAAAATGAAGTATATATGAAAACAGTATATATGTATATATATATATATATATATATATATATATGTATATGATACAGTATATATATGAAAGAACTTATGAGTACTTACAGGCACTGCTGCTCAGGCTGGAGGACAAATAACTGCTCCCAAAGGAAGCACCTCCTCCAATGCCTAGTCCTCCCCCAAGACCCAGTCCTAGGCCAGACCCAAAACCTCCTCCAATGCCTCCACCCAGGCCGGCACCCAGACTAAATCCACCTCCAAGACCCAGACCTGCACCTCCACCTAGACCTCCACCTAGACCTCCACCCAGACCTGCACCTCCTGCAGCTAGGCCTAGACCTCCTGCACCCGCTCCTCCTACTGCAGTCTTAGACATGTGCACGGTGATGCCACCTCCAGATTTCAGCCTGGTCCACAAAACATATAAACTCATCATGTGTTGTGTTAAGTAAACCAGAAGTCATTTACTGAGATCTGATCTTCTCACCTGTTCTCCTCACTGTCCAGAAGTTTCTTGTAAGCTGTGATTTCAACTTCCAGGGACATTTTGCTGGCAAGAAGTTCCTGATATTCTTGACCATAATGAGTTATTTGCTGCAGAAAAGCCACATTTAAATCAGGTAAACCGTGAGGATTAAGTTACCTTTAAAAACTTGTCATTTATGCCACCACAAAAAAACAAGCTTCAAACATTCATCTGTCTCCATTGGTCATCTGTCTCCATTGGTCATCTGTCTCCATTGGTCAAACACGTAGCTATGCCCTAAACTTATGCCATTGGTTGAGCCATTGTCGTTGCGTCAAGCCCTTCACACAGATTACAATTCTGCTTGGTTGCACCAGTGGCAGAAAATCACATGTTCCAGCCTTAATGAATTAAAACAGTTTTAAACCGAATTAATATTTACCTTTCTGAGATCATCAAGCTGAGATTTGAGAGTAAGAACTTGGTCCTGGTACGTCTCTGTGTGAGAACTGGAGTGTAGCTCAGCCTCATCCACCTGAGACTCCAGCTGCAAGTTCTGTCATTGAAGAAAACATCAAAATATATCTGTAAACTGTAGACTTGAGTGCAGGACTTTTGTGAGATACGCACCCATACGCACCATTGATTTCAGCCTATCGATCTCCCTGTGCACGGAGTCAATCTGTAGTTTGTAAACTCTCAATTCATCCTTGGCTGTGGTGAGTGTCTGAGAACTCGGCTGAGACGAAACAGACATCAGGGAGAGCTGAAATAAAGAACAGAGGTTGCCTTGAGTTTTGGTACCGCCCCGGCGGGTGCAATACAAAGACTCTCCACTAGGTGGGAGCATTTCGCAAAAGATTAAATGAGTCTGACTTAAGAAGCGAAGCCAGTATATTTATGCACGAAGGCGTAAAAATGGGAATTAAATACAATGAATTTATTGAAAGGAAATTGATATCAATGTTTGCTGAAAAACCCACCAAACGAAGATAACATTTTAATCTTATTTAATTCGAGTACAAAATGAAATTAACAGCCCCAATTAAAACATTTAACCCATTGCAAACCCCAAATTATTACAAGTCAACATGCATCCTAAACGCGAGTTAGTAGCAGTTTAGTAGCAGTTGTGTAGTTCAGAAGTTTCATACACTGTCTTGCACTGAGAGCAGCGCGTCCTGTTTACTGCGTTGAGCCAGAGTTTCATAGTGCGCTTTAACATCCGCCAGTGCTGCGGTCAGATCCTGCGCTTGAGCCGCGTTATCCACAGAGATGGAGACTGCTGACTTCACTCCACCTGTCACTATGTTTCTCACCTCTTTCACTTTCTGTCACACACACGCACACGCACACACACACGCACACGCACGCACAAGCTTAGGCCATATGTTATAGCACACCGCATATATAACGCTAATGCGACACATATACGTGTCTATAGCTATATTGCGGGCTGTACATCAGGCGGCTCACTTACAGCATCGTACACCTGCTTGGACAGAGCAATCTGATCCTCCAGCCCACCAATGCTGGTTTGCAGCTCGAAAATGGTAAGATAGAGACTATCCACGTCCTAATGGAGGAAAATGACTGAACGTCAGCACTCTGACTATATGAGATCAGTCGTAATGAAGATGAAATGAGTTTCTTACCTCTTTCAATGTAGTCCATTCTATTTCCAGACTCTTGGTTTGACTTGTTTCCTCATCATACCTGACACAGAAGAAAATATGCATTTATTTATTGTTAAGAACTCTTACCCAGGTAGCATATTTATTTATAATCCAATATTACTTAGGCAGGTGGTCAAAGATGTAAATTATGCATAAATACCATACATAAACATATATATGTAATACAGTGCCATGTATTATATAAAAAACTCATTACAGTAAAATTACTTACAGTAATGCCAATACAGATACAGTACTCAAATTACATGAAGAACAAATACATCTGCAAGAACGATGCTTCTAAAGTGTTTCTAATATTTTTAATGCTTTTTTCAACACAAAGATATATTTACTATTCATGCCTGCAGTCTGTGATGAAAGAATTATGGTCTCACCTGGCCTGAACATCATCAATGATGCCTTTGTAGTGCTCTATCTCAGCGATGATGGCCTCTTTAGTAGCTGTGAGGCTGTCAATTTGGGATTTATATGTTCCGATGGCGGAGGTGAGGAGAATTGAGGAGCTGGCAGGTCCCCCCTGTTCTGGGTTGGTAAACATGGCAATCTTGGCTTTGAGCACCGCGTTGTGCTGCTCCAGTGAACGGGCCTGTAGAACACCAGAGATATAGTTGAGCACCCTACCAGAGATACTTATTTTGAGGTTGGATGTTCATCCTCAATTTTTAAGCCCACCTTATCGATGAAAGAGGCAAATTTATCATTGAGGGCCTGGAGTTCCTCCTTCTCCTTCATCCGTGTGACCTGCACTGTGTCTGGGGAAGGGAGCGTCGGGTCGATGCTGGGAACTGGACCGACACCTGTGTCCACTGTGGTGGTAGAACTGATGAAGGATGGGTTGAAACCATAGCCTCCGATTTTGAAGACCCTACCCCCCAGCCGGGCTCTGAGTGGGGCCACCCCAGCTCTAAACCCTGCTGCTCTGGCTCCTCCAGCACCCAAGCCTAACCCTCCACCTAATGCAAAGGCACCTCCACCAACTCCTAGCCCTGCCCCTGCAGCAGCTCCAGCACCAAAGCCTACACCCAGGCCTCCTCCCAGGCCTCCTCCCAAACCGAGGCCAGCTCCCGTTCCCCTTGCCAAACCGAGTGAACGGGACAGAGCCACGCTAACACCCCCACCGCTTCTGGCCCCAGAGAACAGACGGTTGCCCCCATAGGTGGCACCAAATCTGACAGCTCCCCCACTGATGCGCATGCTTGTGTCTGCCATATCTGCACTCAGAGCTGGGGTCCAGGTCTTTGCTCAGGTGTCCTGGTGCTCAGTCAGGCTGTTGGACTCCTCATTTGTGCTTTAAATACACAGGTCTTGGAAGGGCAGACCAGGAAAGTTGCTGGTGATTTGCTCCAGCTGCTGTCAGTTAAAGTTATACGCCCGGACAGAACGACAAGCAAGCGTCCCCCCTGCAGGCACTGATTTCCCTAAAACATGTCTGAGGTAAATTAACCACTTTGGTATGTGGAATTGAGAATTAAACGAACCCCACAGCTACTTTGCCCATATTAAAATAAGGAATCCTTGGATTGACAGGTGGAAAGACATTTTTTATTTGTGCTTGGTCTCCTTCTTGTGAGCTTGGGAGATAAACCGTGAATTTCATGTTACCTAGCAGACAAGCTTGTTGGAGGAGCCTGTCATAAATCAAGTTGCCTGTGACAGTGAGAGGCAGGTGAATTTTTTTCTACCCTAAAGGATAAATTGCAGTTGCTGCAAAACTGCTGACAAGTATGTAGCGTGCTGTAACAGAGTCCATAGTTTACTGCTGGGTCAGTTAATACTTCGACTGTCACTTAAGTAGCTGAGATCTACGTATATTTGTTACAGAAATCAGCGCCAAAAATGAACTTGCAAGGCAAACAGAGACAACGGCAGGAAGCCCCTTTCATGACTTCAGTAAAATATGCTAGGGTCAGCTGCTTTCAAAGGGCTGCGTTCAGAGAAACAATAAAAGTTATTTCCCAGAAAATTCTGTCCCGAGAGAATTGCTGCATCTCCTGATCGTGAAATGCCATTCATATAAAATGCTTATGTATCTCTGTAGCTAATCAGAAACTGTACTAAATATAACTGATAAAATATTACTACAAAGACAAAAAATAATTATAAATCATTAGCTTTTTGCACAAGTTATAACTTAATAATGTGAGCCCTACTGTGTACATGCAAAGCTCAGATTCTAAGATTGCTGATGAAATACTTTCGCTAATACAGATTTAAAAGTCACAAACAAATAACATTAAATTGTGAGACATCTGTATACACAGTATATCTGTAAAAATAAATAGCACAATGTGCTCCCAGTTTAATATCTCAGGGATAATAAGACTAACAAGACAGGAAAAGAGTTATGTTGGAAATTTGCCTGAAATTGATTTGAACTGTCCAATGGCAAGATGTAAATAATTACCAAACGATCTACAGCTTGGGTTGAATTACAACAATGTTGTTATATTGAATACATTTTAACTGATGTGTTCAGCCACCCATGTGTTGTCAACTCTGTCGTGCCTGATACAAAAAACAGAACAATCTTTATCCCTGACAAACAAACACTGCTGTGAAAAAATGACATAATAAACATGGCAATGCAACAACTCTCAACTTGTTTACATCTAGTCAAATAAACTTTATTTTTCTTTGCAGGAAAATCATCACAATCATTACAGTACATGTTATAATAACATAAATGAAGTTTAAATGGTGATGGTTTAGTCTTAAGTACATGTGCTTTAATACTGATATGATAACATGTTTCTGCTTATGGTTATGCAAGATTAGGCTAAACAAAAGTGCATTGAGCACCTATCTACGATCTATATAGGGCACCAATACTTTATATACAGTTCTGTAATATTATTTTATTTACAAATAAATATAGTGATAACAATCTAAGTTAATGTTAATCTTATATCGTTCCCAACCTGATTAGAGAAAGTGAACAGGGAAAACAACCAGCACCTTGGACAGTGTCTTGAGAGACTCTCAATGCAAGATTCCCTTTAAGTCTTTAACCATTTGCCCACCGTGTTCAACCATCAATTGATTTTCACTTACAGAGCATTAGGCTACTATCAGATTAAAATGAGCCATTGTCCATTATATACATCCAAACTTGCCTCTTCATCATTTTTTATCTCCCAGTAAAAACACAAATATCTCCAAGACATTCGTTTTACATATTTACAGTTTTCAGTCGTCCAGTTATAAGGACACGGTTGCCCCTTCAGACGTGTTTTCTTCTCGGTGTTTTTTATCAGTATTTGTCGGTGGAGCGGGGCGAACGATCAAGCAGCGACACGATGCAGGATTCGCCTTGGGCGGGATGGGGGAGCCACAGTTATCCCGCTCATATTCCTCCTGCGCTTTTTGCATCTTCCTTTTCTTCATCTTGCTTTTGTGAAAGTGGTACGTTGTCAGTGAGAGTAATATAATCCCTATGATGACCGATCCCAGGACCAGCAGAACGACAGTGGACGAGAAAGACTGGAGCGCGTGCTGAACTTTCTCCACGCGTGTCCCGTTAGTCTCGGACGCCCCGATAAACGCGCCCCACGAAATCTCGGCTGCGGTAAACTTCATTATTCTCCGTGCGTGAAATGCAATGATGTCCCTTAGAAATGAGACTGGATTCCCAACAGCCTCCAAATCCAAGCGACAAACGACTGATATCCTTTGGGCAGAATTTACTGTCAATCGGAGAACCTGTTTATACGACAGCCCCGAAAATAATCTATAAAAGAGAAAAGGGGAATTTTTAATAAACACACCGAATCATTTAATTCAATTAACCGAAAACCAAGACAACACAAGCCAAAAATGATTTCAATATAGTTTATGGAAATGTGGAAATTAAGATGTTATGGTACTAGTCTGTAACAACCTGTGAGTTAAATGTTTTGCTCGTACCTGATAACAGTCCGGTCCCGTTAGTCCATAAATTGCTGTGGGATAAGGTGTTGGTGTGGCAGGATGACGTCCCACAGATCTCTGACGTAGTCCGCATTCATTACGTATTCCACGAGCCTTCGGACCCCAAATGATCACCAGCCCAGGAGATCGTGGCGATTAATCGACGATCTGACTCGTGCTTCCCTACGATTTTTCGCAATTTACTTTAAATGACGCATGAGGTCTGGATTTCGCATTCGGGCTAATAATTCCCGGGAGAGCGAACATTTGGAGCAGCGATGGCTAGTGAATCAACGGAGCGCTCCAGTAAACACTTCACAGAGAGGGATCGTGTGGACGTGCATGTAAATGAGACAACAAGGAAAAAATAACTCCAGCTGGAGAGACGGTGCTGTCCAGTGCTGAAAACTATACGCGCATAAACTTGTCTCATTAAAACAGCCCTCTGAATAAAACGACTTCATTCAGGCTGATGATCGTTCAAGGGAATCAAATTTGTGTCACGGACACCACAGGGTTTCTTTGATGTCTGTTTCACAACTTCAAGAGGAACAATTCTTCCCTGAAGCATCTGTAGCCTCAAACAGCCAAAGAAAGCCAAAAAATATTCTCGCAATTTCATTTCTAACAGTTCTGCCTAGCCGGACTGTCTATCATCAGAAAAAAACAGCCCTAAACACATCTTGATAGTAAAGACAAAATAGCTGTATAATCTTCACCTACACCAGGAGCCAATAAGCAATTCAATGACTTGTCACTGACCTTAGAATGCACTACGAATCGATGTGAACCTATTCAACCCAGCAAACTCAATATACACTGAGAAATGTGTTCTTAAGAAATGTGGAATATAATTCACAGATTTCACAATGACGCTGTCATCATGGGAAATAAACAATAAAGCTACGCTCAGAGGAGACGATAAACACAAGCCTGGCATCTTGTTAACTGGTTGGCCTGTGGATCATAATTCTGCATTGTTTTACAATATCACAACTACAGAATATGAGAAGCAGCAGCGGTATGTATCTGAGTGATGACAACATTGCGTATCTCATCCTTTTTCATAAGAATCCATAAACCTTAACTATACCTCTACAACAGAAGAGATATATCCACATTAAAACAAACTGACCAGCCCGGCTACTTTTATACTGCTGACCTTAAAGAGACCCATTACGTCACCCATTATTAACTCACTCTCATGTTACTCCAAACCAATGACTTTCCTAAAACACAAAAGAAGACAATGTTAGAAGTGATGGGCACCATTCACTTTCATTGCATGTGAAGAGAAGAGCAGCAACATTTTTCCAAATTTCTTCCCTCGTGTTTCTTGAAAAACCTTGGAGGAAATACAGAGGTTGCACAGTATGACAACACAAATGTCACATTAAGCAAAAAATCAGAATTTCTGAATCGCCAGCATGTATCTATGGATGCTGACTGCTACGCAGGAACCTAGCGCTACATGCTCCTCAGTGCTGAAACAGTCATTAGAGGGAGAAATAGCACCCAGGGAAATAGCTTTCCAGGCAGGACGCAGGCTCCTAATAAACTCACGTCTGTGATGGATGACTCTGCACCCACAAACCCAGAACACGAAGAGAATCTATGCAGCCCAGTCATACACAAACACAATACATCAAGGTACATGACTGTCAAATCCACCGCTACATTCAGTGTACTGCCTGCCTGCCTGCAGTTGTTGGTTAAAAATGATAAGTGATAAAAATAAAAGTATAAACATGTAGTCCACAAACAACACAGAGGAAGCAAAACATCAAACAAGCCCCACTGTGAGGAGAGTCATTCCTAAAACATGACACTCGTAATTTTAAACTGTGAATTTAAATTGTTCCACCACTTTTAGTTCAGCTGGTGTCACCGGGTGCCGTGCAATGAAACTTCTAAAATAAAACTAGTAATCAAGATAAATTAGAGGCATTTGCTTTTCAATTTTTAGTCAGAAAGTCAAAATATTCAAACAAAGCAAATAGGCTCATACTGTTGTTTCATCATATAGAAATAAGTTAATGACACCCTTAAGAAAATTACATCATAACAAATGCACAAATGCAAGCATTAGCAATGAAGTTTATACCCTCAAAAAAGCCAAATCATACAGTATTATGTAAAAGCATTTAAATCACAACATGGCATATTCATTTTTTAAAAGTCACAGCATTTAAATGCTACAGCATGAAAGTGACCCAGGGCACCCATGTTGAACAGCTGCTGTACAATATAAGCAATGAGTCAATAGAAATTCATTGTCATTAGGGAGAACCAGCCTTGAAATGAGTAATACGAATGATTAGGTCTCATGTCCCAACGGAACAGCGCTGATAATTTGAGAAACTGCCATTAGCACGTCTAAAAACAGGGACTCTGGCAAACACAGAGGATTATTGGATAAGGTCACCGTTGAGTAATGCAAAGTTATGCTGGTGCTAAACTCTGGCTTTTGTAAACCCAAGCCAAGCCTCCTCCTGACATGAGCTGACTGAATGCAGATAACCAGACAACCGGTCCGGCTGGATTTGTGTTGAATAGGGGACAATAATTGCCAAGCTAGAAGTTCCCTTCTAGAACCCTCCATTTCAATTTCACACACAGAAATTGGGCGAGTAAATCACACATTAAGTGGCGTTTCAATGTGACAGGAAGGCAATATTCAAAGCAGAAATAATGAGAACAGTTTAACAGTAATAGGTTCTAGATAGCACCTGGGACTTCTCTGCGTTTCTCTATCAAGACTGACATCAGCTACGCTGCTTTTTTTGCTTCGCTGCAAAACAAGAGTTTTTTGGTAATTTGAGGCTGTCTGGCAAAACGCCACATGAGAATTCATTTCCTGTCTGGGACAGGAAAGAATGTAAAGAAAGGGAAAAAGCTACAAAACGAAAGGAATTATAACCTGCACAGTCACAAACATAAAAGTAAGTAACACACTGAATCTTAGTCACTGTCACATTCAGGGTAAGTTTTATTAGGTACAATATATTTTATATAATGTATAAACCCATCATACAGCTACTATGAACAAGCATTCATTGCAATGTGGTGCTAAAAAATGTTACAAAACACTAACTGAGGCCACCAAGCAAACGCAAGGCAAGCTCCTCATCTTCAGCTAATGAGAGGCCGGTGTCCAGAGGAGTTACTGTGGACTCCTGCCTGGGCTTCTTCCTGACCACCTGTCTCTGCTGTACTTCATCATCATCGTCATCATCATCGCTACCGTCACTGCTGAAACGTCTCTTCCTGCCGTGGTCTGACGCATCGCTGTGAGAAACAGGAGAAAAGTTAAAGCTGAGATGTGAGACAGAAGACAGGTAGAACACTAGCTGAGATACATGCTAGGCAGTTCTAAACAAACTTTTATAATTAAACAGCTTCTGTTGTTGTGATGATCAGCATCAATATTATACAGCGCTTGTGTGGTGTTGAGGTTACTGGGAACTGTTGTTCCCAATGCAGCTATATATAAACTAATCCAGAATAAGAAACACATATACTGCTGCGTGTTAAAGAAGCCATTTTTTGCACATCCACCATTTTTCTTATTTGCAGCACAGTTATTTTGAGCCTCTTAATTATGGAAAGTGACACGGTTTCTCTCAGCAGTGTTAGAAATGGAGTATGTTCAGAATATTTCTAATGGGAAATTTAATGCCTTCTCTGCTATTTTACATGCGCTTCTAAAGTTTGACGGTATAAGATAAGAAACATCAGCACATTTGAATATCTGCACTTGAGTTGCTACATTAAACAAGCTGAACATCCGACATCATCTGCTCGATTCTGGTTTCTCATCCAAACTCTTTCACATGTTAAAACCATGAAAAACTGAAGCTGATGACACATGAGAACTTCATTAAATCAGAAGACGTTAAATGTTCCTGACTTAATTAACTGAGCAGAACAGAGCAATCATGTGCATCCAGGACAACTAATGCTATTAAAGTCCTGACAGGAGACTTGGGACCGTGAGGTGTGAAATGCGATCTATCCTCCGGTCTGTGCTAATCAGGTCTCTGGCAAACACAGTGTTAGCATGTTAAAGATACAGTAAAATTAAAACGTTTCACAAACCTATTTCATGGTTTTACAAGTCAGAATCTCCTTTGTAAGTGTACCGTCCCTTTAAGGGCCAGCGATTACACCCAGTTTCAAATCACTGTTTCTATCCAACTAAATGATTTGGGATCAGTAAGAACAGCTCCTGTGAAGCCTTGATCACAACTGGACCAGAGGCATCAAAGTCTGTGAAGAGGAACTCAATGAAGCAGAAGCCTTTAAAAGATATTCCCAATGTTTTCAACAGCATCTTGATATTCTGGGCACAAAACACCAGTGGGGCAAAGGTGGAGCAGGTTCAACAGGATCCCATTAGATTCAAGGCCAGGGGGTTGGGGTGGTGGTGAAATTTCGGACAGAATTGGAAAAAGGGTGCCGCAACAGAAATGAGGTGAGGGTTAGTGACACTGCTGGCTCCGGTCCCAAACATAGAGCCTTCAATATGACGGGAGAGAAAGTGGGCAAGAGAGGCAAGGGAAGTGTAAGAAAGAGAAATTTATTAGATCTACAGCATGTAGCTCCTCCCGCATTCAGCAAGTGTAGCCATGCAGTAAACACCCCACACAAAGTCATTAATCAGAGCCAGCGCTGCTGTCTGTGCTGTATCACCTGCACCGCAACACCACACAACAAATCACTTGCTCGCTCCGTGTGGATAATGTTGGGAACCTCAAACACTTTTTTTAAACACCAGAACCGAATGACTGTCATAGCGTTCAGGTTGCGCTAATGGTTCTTGAGCGTGCATTCTTCCAATGCCATCAAACTAAAATGCAGAGCACGTGTTTCCTGTTGGGAGGCGCAACTAAAACTGCAGCACAAAACGTGTGACCTCATCTCTATACGAGACCCTTAAACGCTGGTGTAAAAGCAGTTATTAAATTGCAATTTCTACACCACCTAAAATAAATTGAATGCAATCCTTGAAAAAATACACAAAAATAATCCCTCTCTATTATTATCTATGATAAAGCAGTGTGGTGGTGTTTGTGTCTACAGAAACACTGTCCTCTGTTTGTTTTTAAAGGCAACATTTGGCCAGTGGGTGTGCAGACCTCAGCCAATAACGACGGGCTGGTGAGGCACAGGAGACGCAAGCTTGTGTTTTTATAAGCAGTTACTGAAAGCCCTGCATAGTGTACATGCAAATCTGTTGTGCTGAAAGCTCAAGTGATCATCTGATAGCAGAAACTTATGGTAGTAAATTAACTAACACTTAATAAATTATTTTACTAACTACAATGTAAAAATACTTCAAGAACAGGAATATTATAGAGAAATTTGTACACTAATAGCGGTGTATTCATCTGCACACATGAATGAGTGTTAGAAATCTACAGACTGATGTAGACAGATGGAAAGACAGACGGCAAGAAACAAAATAAAACAGAACTTGATGGGGTTTAACAAAAGAGAAGACGGAAAGACAGACAAAAAAAGGGGGAGGGCGAGGAAGATAAAACCTAATGTACGGCCTTCCTCTCACTTTAAATCTGGATGTAATTATGCATTTTATAGATTATCTACAGCCAGCTAAAGGATCTGTGCTTAACACTGCCAAGAGGAAATACATCACCGTGAATCATTTTCCCCTGTAGAGGTATTCCTCCTCCAAGAGGCAATTCAGCAACGAACTTCAGTACAAAGAAGGACATTGGATCAGCGCACTGGAGCTTAATCGAACTCTACAAACTCGATGCACACAGCAAGAGCTGAGGCTGTAATTAAGTATCAGAAGAATCAATTCCTCATTTTGGAATAATTACAGCCTGGCGAAGCGGCACTGAGCTGATTGGCTTGATTTACTAGCGTAACAGTTTTCCCACCGACTGCAGCGATGCACAATGCGACGCGCAGCTTAGCAATGCAACGGTGAGGGAAAAATATGATATTTGGTTGAAATATAAGCACTCCATTGTAAGCTGTGCATAATTAGATCTACAGCAGCGAAACTTCATATATCAGAGAATCAATATCCCTCTGCTGTGCCGTTTCTTCCCCAGCTTTTCGCGGCGATGGAAAACTCAATCGCTTTTATTGAGATGAATTTCAGGAGTCTGAGATGCTGATGCTGTCGTACCAGAGTTGAAGACGCTTCATGGCCTTTAAGAGAACGTTTTTTATTCTGTTCAGCACAGAGCGTAACTCATTTACCTCACTTCCCCGTCTGAAGAATCAGAGTTGAGCACTTTGTCCGGGTCGGGAAGAGCACTGGGGTCAAATTCTTCATCAGCGCCTGACAGATAGGCCACCACTTCCTCCTCTTCATCATCATCATCGTCGTCATCTTCTTGTTCTTGAGCTTTAGCTTTCATTTTCTCCTGTATGACAAAGACAACCAAGTAGTCAGTATTATCATATACTGTATTAACCAGTACACAGAACATATGTTACCAGTAGCTGCCCTCATCTACTCAAAAGCATCATGTAATTACTTGGAAAAGAACATCAAATTTAATTATTATATACAGTAACATTAAACATAATGTTCTCATATGTGTGGAACCATCTATATGCACCTATTACATATTGAAGTTTAGAACCACAGAATCCGTTCTATGCAGTTCTATGAGTTCATACTTTTGAAAGTTTCCAAGCATGACCAGTTTTATTTCCCATCAGCCTGTTCTACCTCCACATCTTCTACTTGTGCCTTCAAGGCAAGTTTCTTGACCCTGGTACAATCTGTGGCACGTGTTCTGACCTTCTACCTCAACAACTGAATAACAAAAACTATTGTACCATTGGTCAAACTGCATCCCTCTTTCATTCACGGGTTAAAAATGCCATAAATAAATTCCACATATCTGCAGTTTGATGCATATCCAAAGCCTATATGGAAACGATATGGGATCCTGCCTGGTACGGGACACTTTGCATTCAGTTGTGTTTTTCTCCTTGCTGTAATCTAATCATGCTTTGTAAGATCCATTTGAAATTCAGCCGACAGACCACAGTATTGAACAGACGGTGAATGTGCACTGAATAACGCCAGAAAAACAGAACGGGCAGAAACCAAAGGGGTCAGTATCAGGGTTTTCAAGCGGTATAAAAAAAAGTAAATATAAACAATAACACATACTAACTACTATACTGTACGCACAAACACAACTGGTGAATCTATAAGGCTTTATAAATCTTTACCGATTGGCACAGACACAAATAACTCGCTATTCAAAACATTCGATACATTCATGCTTATTTGCATATCCATTATCTCCATTTCTCATTCAATCAATCAGCCTGACCGAATCTACATATCCGCAGGGAAAGAGCGAATAATTTCCTTCGGCTGAATCTATTCATATTTCTCTAACTAGTTCACATTGACTGGTCTGTGTGCATACATGTGAATGAGCTCTGAAGCAAATCTTTAACATCTGCATCTTAGGCCGGTGATTCTGGGATTTTTATTGGCTGACGCTGATGTGTAGAGAGCTGACTGGCCGGTGGCTGTTATAATGCTAATACACTGAGCTGTTCAAATTCTAAGAACTCTACCCTTTTACAGTCTTCTAATTTAATATAAATTTTCCATATTACAGTTTAGGTAAAACACAAAATACATTGATAAAAAAATCCCTTTCACAAGTCTGTCATTAAGTGTAGAGCTTTAATTAAAATTGACTTGAAACAGGACAAATATCAGCCAATTAGTCGATCGGTTTGCTCAATATTCTGGACTATCACAATGAAAAGAAAAACTCCGCATTTTCTCTGCAGACAGGGTTTTGTTAACCGGCTGCTGTTGTATTACTGAACAGCTCTCTGAGGACTCCCACTGAAAACTTTAGAAGTGAAGAGTCCCTTCATTCACCTAAATATCTAGAAAAGATCACCCAAAAAATCGGACAGGAAATTGTGCCGTTGAAAGGGCGATTCAATAGCTCTAAATTAATCTGGACCGCGTGTAACACTGGACAGATCGACCACCGAGGATGTTAAGTCGAAGCAATGGGTGAACGGTGAAAGAGTGCCGAGATTCATTGTTAGGGAGGTGATAAATAGTCTAGCGTTCTTGGATGGGCGGCTGCATTGATCAGATGACAAATGAGAAGCCCAGCAGCTGCATTTCCATATGGATGCGCAGAGCACAATCCCCCAGCGAGGACAGACACATGACAGCTGCCAGCACCAAATGATGTGCCGTCTGCAGGAGGGAAAGGCCAGAGAGCGAGGATTCTGATTCGCTGTGACAGAATACCTCAGGAAAAGGTCTGATGTCAAAGTGTTGACTATAGAAACCTTGTAAATCTTAAAATCTGCTTAAAAAAACCCACAATCATTCAGGCATCACATTGATTCATGTTACAAGAACAGAGTTTGTCTGTTCTGACAGGGGAAAATGGTAAAGATAAAAAAAAAACAGCAAAAACTTTAGATCATGTATAAGTGGTTTAGTGTGAGTGTAATTAAACCCTTGTCCTCAAAAACCATCAATAAATTAATGAACCATGTTGGTCTTGGCTGACCACAATTGGTGTTGGTAACTCTACAAACTACTGGGCATCTAGGTCATTGTAACACTAACCATTTTCCAAATTAGACTTGTTTAAGCACAACGGCACAATATGTCAATACAGGTCATTCATGTACCTCTTTTTTCTGTTTGGCAGCCTCTCTTCGAGCTTCTTTCTCCTTCAGCCGTTTCTCCTGTTCAAAACGAGAGAGAAGAGACAATAAACAGCTGCAACGTCATCAGAATTCAGTCACGGTACAGTCTCACAGCCACATCAAACACAGCCATGCGGCACAGGCTCAAATGATGTGACAGACCAGAGAAATGAAAGCACGATTTAACTTCAGCGCTGGGCATTTTATATTCGAAGAACGAATGAACATGCTAGATTTGATGTTTGTCTTGTGTCACTTTCCAATAACTCTATACCCGCACCGTTCAGCACAACTATAAACACTCATGACTCACAACCACCTTAGAGGAGTGAAATATTATGAGGCGGAGGGCTAAATGAAAATCAAACATCTGGGAAAGTGTAATAAAACAGAAATTATAATCATTTCAGTGGCTTTTCAGAACTTTCAAACAAACATATGGAATGTGGAAATAAGCATCTCTTCTCTTAAACAGTTATTGAATTGTGGCCCTGATGTGTGTACAAAGTCTGACAGATGCCCCCTGGATACATAAGCAAAGCCATGAACCAGCAGGCTACTGTGGTGGCTACTTTGAAATGTGGCTTTTCAAGCTGAAAGCAACTCATAATCAAGTAATAAAAACACAATCAGGCTGCAGTTTTGAAACCTGGACGTATAAAGTACAACAACAAAAACAGCAACTTATAAAGTATCTTTCTCACGGAAAAAGCTGTGCTTTGAAAACAGCTGAATTGCTGTTTCAGGTCAATATGGACACTGGCAACCTGAAAACTAACTTTAAAAAGATAATCCAGAAGTTTGATATGAAGAGCCTCAGGAGATATTTAGACAGTGAGGCTGCCTCTCAAGTGCACGGATACATCTGGATCACACAGAGTTGCTGATTTAGCACGTGTTACATGGAGAAAGCTGTCAGAGAGACTATAGGAACCGTGTATGAATGGTGTTGATCTATCAGGGCTGCACTGGCAATGTTCTGCTAGAGTAATATAGACTCTCCAATGAGAGTACATGAAACACAAAGGCACTGGCGAGCCCAGCGCGTCTGATTAATGAGCATGAGCACGTCGCTGATGGATGACTGGGTAGCTACCTCTCAATGTCACTGACAGCATGAAATACAAAATCAAAATGGATTGGGATCATTAGGCTTTCAGGGAAATGTACAGAGAACGGACAATGTCCTGTGCCTGGAATCTTTTAGAATCACACGGATAAAGTTGTTTTTTGTTAAATGTTTGTTATGAGAAGGGCAGCAGTCTCAATGTTTGTGTCAAGAAAGCTTAATAGCACTTAAACAGAACCCAGGTGTCGGGTGAAAATTAAAATCAGTGGTGTGTTAAACCTGCCATAATTGTTGCTCATAGGTTCAAAAGTTATTCATTTAAACGCAAACACAGTTTTGAACGGTGTTGGGAGTTTGAGAAACTGGCGCTAAATCTATCATCAGAGATACTAAGACCCAATCTAAGGAGTCCGCCAAACTTTACAAGCTTTTACCACACAGGACTGCCATAGACCACCATCCAGACAAAAACCAGGATTAAAACCAAAAAAAACCAACAGATTCAAAAGACGCCAGTGCTTGGCCCCCAACTACACCTCTCCAGCCCACAGCCTTTACTAGTCATAAAGAACATGGTGCTTATCTGCTGTGTTCTGTTCTGAAATTGAACCCATTGTTTCTTCGAGCTACACTCTCCCAATCGATAGAAAATGAAGACTGCGTCAGACATTAAACGAGAGATGTACGAGAAAACACTGGAACAGTGTAAATGGTGTGATTTTGCCGGAGAGCAATCCTTTAAAAGCTTGTCCAATACCCAGAACTACAGTAATAAGTCAGGAGCCCAATTTCTAGTGCTGATGCCTGGAGCTTCACGCCATGGTGTCTGCACAGGCATCTCAGCTATTTCCATCTGCCTGAACCTGCCAGAGCTCAGCCACAGGGCCAGAGTGTCTTCTACATTGCCCATTGCCCTCAGCTCTTACAATATTAGTGCGATTTGAACACCTGGAGCAGAAAACGATGAATCAAAGTTTTCTTGCCATAATTTTAAAAGAATCCACAAGGAACAGATTAGAACAGACAAGGAAGTATAACAGAATATGGACTTCAGAATTAAGTCAATGATAAAAATGTTGCCAGTATAACAACTTCAGCGCAGTCACTCTCACCCTGTGTTTCTCCTGGACTTTGCGACGGTACTCCAACTTGTCAAACTCTTGGTCCTCCTTGCGAAGTCGCTCTCTGGCCACCTCCACATTAATGCCTGATATCTCTTCATCTTCTTTGTCATCTGGAACCATGGTTCTCTGCAGCGGAGGCCATTGCTGCACAGCCTGTGGAGAGAACTCAGTTACTCTACACGTTATCTCAATAAGCCGTTTATGACCCTCTTCAGTAATGACTCTTTTACAAACCTCTCCATCATCCGTGAAGACCTTCTTTGTGTTCACCTTGAAGTTTCGTTTCTGGATTTTCTTGGCCTCCTTGACTTTGGACTCTTTTTGTTTCTTATTCTTTGCTTCATTCTTTGCGTCCTAAAGAAAGGGAAGTTGTTAAACATAACCAGGCGCAATCCTACAAGCTGTCATTTTTAATGGCCCAGTCAGGCCGAGATAAAACACACGGGAGAGTAAAACAAAAGCACAGGAGATTCGTTTAACCAATCAGGAGACTGTAAAACCTAAAACCACTTCATATCATTACAGTCTCCTTTGCAATCATTAAAGTTGAGCGATGATGGGATATTCAAGAAATCCACTTCTTCTTAAAATCTTCTGCAGAGACCTTGTGCCAATTACACCCTGTCACAGCTCATAACGTGACCTACCACGTCAAATATTACAAAAGGGCTGTCATACAGAGAACTTTGAAAGGATTATTTTCAAGAGAATAATCAACAACCGCTGACTGAACTGTTTGATTTTGCTGCCTCAAGACAAATTAGATTTTTGACGTGACTCAAAGGTCCGCGTCTCCCAAACTTGCCAAGTCCGTGCAGGAGTTATGCCAACTCTGCCTCTGAGGCGTATTGAGGGGAGTCTTACATAATTTACTATGTCCTTACATCTGCAGAGTTACTGAAACAACATGCTTTCGACACACACTACACTGTCCTCAAACGGCACTATATAGAAGTATTATGCTATTGGGTCACTATAACCCACACCTCAGAAGTACTGTCCTAAAAACTGCCCATTTTTTAATAATCCACCACTGTGACAAATAAATTGTTCACAAAAACATCCTAATCTTAATTTGCAGCTTAAATTCCAGTGTCAATTTGGTAATGCTACTTTTGCCAAAATTCAATTCAATAACTCAATAAAATAAGCTGCAAAGAACAACACACAACTACAGAATTCAAACACGGCAAAAATCACCAATCGTGTTTTCTAACACTCTGTGTAGCATCTTCTATGTTTCTATGTTCAACAACCACATACTACTGTGGTGTTCATGAGTCTACAGAGTTGTGGCCATGTTGTGCATTTTAATGAATGTGTGTTGTATATTCACCTCACTGCTCTCGTTGACATTAAACACATCTTTACGTTTAACCGTCAGAAAATCCAGATCCTGATCTTCCTCCTCTTCTTCATTAAAGCCACAAAGAGCCACAGGCCTCTCTTTATCTTCATCATCGTCATCATCTTCATCATCATCTTTCTCCTCGTCCTCAGAGAGTTCAGACTCAGATTGTTCTTCTCTGAGCTGAGCTTTGAAACTCTGCAGCTCATCTTCAGACTGATCTTCTGCAGGACCACCGTCGCTCGGCCCACCTCCACTCTTCTGCTGCTGAGCCTTACTGAGGAAACGGACTCGTGGTGCCACCGCCAGACCCAGTGACCTGATGATGACATCACACAAACCCAACGGTTAATACATTCATCCAACTGTGGCTTTGAGGAAGTGGGGTTTCTAAGAATAGTTCTGCAGACAGTCAATGTGCTGTGTGTGTATGTTGACTAGTTTTGGGGCTCTTGGGGCTCACATTTTAAAGGAAATTATGGGAAAGACAGTTAATGGGTCCAGGCTGGATTCAAACCTGGATTTCCTGTATAAGCATGCACAGCTCATTTATTGCCATCCCAAGGGCTTGATAAACTTCTACACTGAACATACAGACCCTGTTTTATTTTCTAGGTCGTTTTTTTGTATGGGTTCTTGGTCAATTACATAACCATATATCATTTAAAAAACCAACGAGATGGTTCAAAGTGAACACACACATACATTCATCCACAGAGGATCACTGATGCTGGGCATAACTTCACAGCATCTACTCACATGGCATATTCTGGGAGTTTGAGCTGGAAAACATCAAAGACGTCTTTGTTCTTCATCAGATAGACAGAGCGGAGGTAGGACACAAAACACTGGCAATGAGAGAATACAGGAAAAGGCAGAAAAGGCATTACACAGGATAAAAATCGGTAAACTTATCCCCGATAAAACACTACTGAGAGCACAGGCAGACGTTTCACAGCAGAAATTTCCCAATTACATTTCGCACTGTTCTTGTGTCTGTATTGAGCTTGACAGAGCTCAGCCCCGGGCGTAAAGGAGACAATCAGATTATCCTGAAAGCCTTGCGTTACAGCAGAACATCAGCCTTCAGCGTGAAAGGCTGCACAGGAAGCCAGTGTCTGCCTCTTACCCTCTGAGCTCGTTCCTTCTGCTCTTTCTCCTGGGCTAGGAAGGCCTCCAGTTTCTGCTGAACTGACAACAGCTTCTCTGGGTTCACCCTGAACAAATACAACAGCACAATCGGTCAGTGTCTATGAGACCATGAGCTATCCCTGAGGTCAGCTTTAAAAAGCATTTACAGCCCATTCTGAATTGTTATATGTATTGTGTTACTCTCACTGTTATAATTATTATGTGTTATTAGCAAGATTTCGGGAATTCAAAAAATAACAACAACTGATCAGAATGGTTTATGCTAGTTGTTGTTGGTTTGGTGCCAGTCTAGCTGGTGCATGAGTTTAATAAAAGCTGTCCGACCAAAAACTCTCTATTTGTTTGGCCTATTAGGACACCAGCATCCTACACAAAAATAATGATCAGCTAAACTCATACATTTAAAGAGACATTTCTGTTGACTAATAACAAACACACAATCAGGCCCTGAGAGACTGCGATTCCAGTCGCATATTCACTGCAGATACCATTGATCATCATGATCACATGATTACAGGCTCTAGTCGGGACTTAAGCTGCCAGCAGTCATTCTCAGCACGCACCCGTCTTCCGCTCTCCACGGAGAACATTTGTTTGTGTCCACTCCGCAACACGCTGATAAACCATCACCCACATGCGCATGCAAACGAGCCACAAATACAATGAATCACTTCCGTCACGCTTCCGTTTCAATAGGTGACTTCCATGCAATCACACAGATTTACTCACTGGATTTTGTTAATCGGAACTTTCTTCTCCTGAAGCTGTGCGGTCATGCCCTTCTCCTCTGAAGGTAACAGAACAAGAAGAGCCTCACCTCCTTCCTTATACCTGCAGAGAGAAAACAAACAGGAAATTTGTGGTCACTTATTCAACATTAATATAAGACCTTGATGCATTAGTTCTTAATAACCAAACAACATGTCTGATGCCCTTAATGTCTGATCCCATGGCATCAGAGAACTTACAATGTCACACAACATGTATGAACTTGTCATTAATATGTCACATTTTTGCATTTCTGTCTCTATGAAAAGTATTTCCATGTTTTATGTTAAAAAAGCATAAGGGTCGATTTTAATGACTGATCTTCATTTTAGAATGTTTTTTTAAAAGACTAAGGGTGACACTTGCAATATCTATTGCAACCTGAAGCAATACGGCACAGCTGTGTCCATGCATACGGTCTCTCTCTGTGAGAGCTCATGTTAAAGCTCATGTGTTTCTGCTGAGGGCAGTGATCTATGAAGGGGAATTACTGAGAATATCGATTTCACACTGAAAGGACGAGCGGAGCACAGAAAGAGTAAAAGTGAGGCTGGCAGCTGGTGGAGGGCAGGTGTGTGTCGTCTAGCAGTAAGAACTTGACATTTTTCTGTAGCTACAGAGGTAATTATAATCACCCTCAAGGTGAGACTGTAACAAGTTAAATCAAAAGTCCAAAAATGGAACAATTCATAAGCTCCCACTGAACTGACAAAGCAGTGAAAACACAAAACTGTGGAGTACAGTTGATCTGTTATTAAACTTAATGAATAATCATTGCAGAGAGTCTGTGTAGCTCGACACGCAGACAGGAAGTACAGGAAGTGTATGGAAAATACATGAAGACAGCAAGTTTACAAATAACATTCAGAGCAACTAATCACCTAAATGCGTCTTAAATTTAACAGGAAGCCTTTAAAGGGCAAAAATTGCAACCCTTATTTACAACAGACTTAAATGACAAGTAATTCAGTGTAAAGCAAATGCGCCACCTAGTGTTTTAGCAGAAAAGCACTTTAAGTTTAAGTTGTCAATTTCTAGTTGTGACTAGCTGTGCAAAAGACAACCAGCACCTAATTCCATTCAGTCCAGTTGCGGGTCATTATTACCTGGCTGTTCTTCCAACTCTGTGGATGTATGTGTTTGCATCTTCAGGACAGTCGAACTGCAGCACCCAGTTCACTGCTGGAAAATCTAAGAACATAAAAACTCAGTTACGAAATGTTAACATTAACTACATATTAGATGTTGAAAAGCTGTAGGAGACTCTACATTACCAAGTCCCCTGGCAGCAATATCTGTAGCAAAGAGGACTGCGGCTGTTTTGCGGACAAAGTCGTTGTACACCTCCACCCTTTTCATCTGAGGCTGTTTGCCATGCAGAGCGAGAATGGAGATACCCGGACGCAACCGGCAGAATACTCGAAACATATACTGAACCTGAAGAGAAGCCCAAGGTTTAGGTATAGTCCAAACTTGTGGAGTAACGCTTTGTTATTAATTATAAGAAATTCTAAACCATATACGACACAAACTTTTTATTAGGTACCTCTTTGCAGGAAGCAAAAAAGACAATGATCTTCTTATGAAGATGACTCCTCAAAAACGAGAAGAGCATGTTGACCTTCTGATGAAGCTCACACACCACATAGTTCTGTTCCAGAGTAGCAGGTGTACTGCAAAGAAAATCATGTCATGAGCTCTGCATGACCCTGAAGACTGTGAAGTAGACACTATAAGAGCATGATGTTCTTACCTGAACTTGGCCTGTTCATGGACCGACACAAATTCTGGGTCCTTCAGACTCAGTCTGGCAAGGTCTTTGACTGACCTGGTTTGAGTGGCAGAGAATAAAAGAGTCTGACGTGTTTTTGGAAGATTTTCCACAATGGCATTAAGTGTGTCGGCAAATCCCATGTCAAGAATCCTGTCAGCTTCATCCAGAACTGTTGGAGAAAGGAGTTTGTCCTTGGTTATAGATGTCAGGAGGACATTTTATTAATTTAACACTTTCAAAAAGTGCTACTGTGGTCAAATAATGAAGCCTGCACACGTTTATGTCTTTAAGGTTTAGACTGTCATCTTACCAAGCATTTGCAAAGTTGAGGAATGAAAAGTACACGTCTCATCCATGTGCTGCAGAAGACGTCCTGGGGTGCAGATAATAATATTTGTGTGATGGATCTTCTCTGATTCGTCTTTCAGGTCCTGTGTTCAGATAACAATCTCTTTATAATTACACATCTATACAAAATACGCAAGACCCACAATCAGCTGTGAAGATCACGAAGACAAACCTTGCCACCGATTACAAGCCCAGCGGAAAATTCATGGTTCTTGCCGACCTTCCTCAACACCTCAAACGTCTGATAGGCCAGTTCCCGTGTGGGAGAGATGATGAGAGCACCTAGACCATCCATGGAGGTCCACTGTTCACGGTACAAGCACTCCAAAACCTGGAGACAATTATAATGTATAATAGAAGCTACCTGAGCTCACAACACATTATGATAAAATGCACTGCAGATTAAGTGGTTATTTAAAATAGGTTAGTAAAATATTGTTACTTTATATAATATTTCCTCTGGTGACATCTTAGTTTTGGGCATTTTGATAAACGTTTTGCTATAAATACAGCAACACTGTACATCTGACTACTGTCACTAGCAAACAATTACCTCCAATGTGGGAGTTATATGTCAAACATTTTAACTAAAATGAGCTTTATTCATTTACTTGGTTAGCAGCCATGCAAGTGGGCTAACATACATTCAACTTGATACATTAAAACAAACCCCATAAGTAAATGAGGGCTTATTCTGAGATAGAATAACCACATTTGTATGGTATCAGACATTTGAGATGTTTTACTTACGGGAATGAGAAACGCCAACGTTTTTCCAGAGCCTGTCTTTGCTGCACCAAGAACATCTTTCCCTTGCAAGGCAAAACCAATAGTCTGCCTTTGAATCTCTGTGGGTTGTCTGTACTGAGCTTCAACAAGACCTAATAAAATAGGGGAAAGCATTAAGATAACTTTATGAAGCCTGCATCACGTGTGTATATGTACAGTAAACAAAACGTTCACCTTTCAGTGTTTTCTTTGATATTGGAAAATCAGAGAACCTCACAGCCTCTTTGGGGTTGATCTGCGAAAACAGCAAAGATCAAGTTATGTGACATTTGATAGATCTACGTTAACATCAACACATGAAGAACAAAACTGCACATCTCGCAAACTGTACAATGGTTAAATGTCTATATTCATGTCATAGTCGTGAATGTTACTGTTTAACAGAATTATTAGCGATTATTTTGTGCGTCGTAACATAACGGCTCAACATCATAACAGCTTATTAAAAATGGTCAAAACGTATGGCAACCCCTAGAAAGGATACACGACCATGTACAGTATTTGCTATATAATACTGACCTCTGAGTATTTATTCACCAATCTTTGTATGTTTTCTCTCTCTGTCTCCCACACACGTTTCTTCTGAGTCGGTTTGGTCGCTTGTCTAACTTGTTTCTTCTTTTTATTGTACTTCTTTTTCCATTTCTCAAAATTTTTAACAGGATCATCTACGTTTTTCTTCTCCTTATTCTTCTTAACCCGCATTTTTACTCTATTTCGTTGATCAGGTAACGCGTTCAGACAACAACACGTGAATATTTTCTTCACCAGATATTTTGCGCATTTTGCGCATTTGGTAAATCAGCGGCATCTAACGACGTGGAGGTGAAAGACAGGCGCCCGTTCTATCGCATCTACCGTTCATCTTACTTACTAATGTCCATTATGAGTTTAAATGCATTTATTTTGACAAAGGTATTAAAGGTATTAAAACAAAGGTATTAAAATTTACTCCCAGACAGACCATAAAGGCTTCAGTATGCTTTACAAGATCTCAGTGTATCCCAATAAATACAGTAATTCATAAATTAATAAACAAACGCTTTGTTCACATTGCGTATTATGTTTATTATACCTACACAGTATCTGTACATATCTTTATTGCATTTAATACTTTATCATTTTGTGGTGATGGTGGTAGGGGGTGATAAAACTGTAACTCAAATCTGTTAAAGTTATATACATAGTTTATACATGGTTTATTTGCAAACCAATTAACAATAATTTTTAACCAGCACTGAGGCAAACCAGCAGTAATTTCAGAATTACAGTCCTGCCACATTCATGTTAACATTTCTAGACATATAAAAGCCTCTCTGACAGAGTGATTATGTGCCTTTTATGCAGGTACAAAGGGAAAGTTCCATAACTTTGAAATAATATTCAATATTTATAAGACATCATACAGTATAAAGGCACTATGCCTCGCTCTGCCACAGATATTTACATATTTACATAAATATAAAATCGAACAAAAATACAAAAAGCAAACCCGGTCACTTCCATCTGGTGGTCCAGTGTCCAGGAACTTTCCTGTAAACTCCAGTTCAACTCAGTGAAACTCAGATCAGTGCAACTGACAGCACAATCGGTAGGTAATAAATGTTACACGGAGAGCTCATAGTTACAATCAGCAAGCACTGTTTCCAAATGGCTATAGCTACACTGCATTTCAGTTAATGACGTTACACAGAGAGCTAAGAAAGACACAATTATATTGTAAGCAATAAAAGCAATACTTTGGTCCTTGGCGGAGAGTTTTTGTTTCAGATGCATCTCACAAAGAAAGTGTTTTTATAGGAACAATCTACTGTCACTAAAAAAGCTTCACTCTTTACAAGTAATTTTACTGCCGTTCTTTTCTAATTTCACCACATTCACACAAGTAATTGTGACAGTCTGGATTACCCTTCTGTTTTATCACAGCATAAATATCGTAATATTGGTAAAATTAAAAAGTAGTCTTGTCAAATACTGGCAGTATCTACTCCAAAGTAGGTGAATTACTATTTTCAAACAAAAGGGAAGTTTAATTCATATGAAAATATAACATTAAACATCGTCCAGGAATGTATATGGCAAAACATCTGACCTTAACTAACTTTAATTTTCCTATCCCCTGTATTTTAATACTAGTCTGGACAGCAATGGGTGATAATCTCGGTTACTGCCCACCTGTTGACCTCAACATCCACCACTCAGATATATTCTCTCATGCAAGGTAGAATAAAAAACAGAGAGCACCATACAGAGGTCCTCTCTCTGTACAAATGTTACACATTTTGATCATTTTGGCATTTTGGCACTGATCGTATGTTCATTCTCATGTCCATGTTACATAACATTTAAGGTCCTCACAGCTTCACGTTAGGTCCTGTGAAAAAAAGAGAGAGAGAGACAATAAGCTTGTGGTTAGAATCTCCTGCAGACATCAGCTGTAGAAGATCTTATATGTGTTTGATGTGTTCTCAGTGGTTCTGTATGTTCACACACCGTACCCTCTTTGTCCAAGGTCTTCCTCCACCCAGGCCACAATCTTCCCCTCCCAGCCTGGAACCACAGCATCATCATGGAACACCTGAGAGAACCAAAAGTCTTTATTACTTATTGCAGCCATATTATTTATCATGAATCCAATAGGCATTATTATATATATTAATATATAATATATAATTATATATATTATATAATGTATATAACCAACCCAAAGCTGTGCTTCACTTTCTAGCATAAGGAAAAATGTGCTTACCTCTTCCTTCACAGTGCCAAACTCTGGATCCAGTGCTTTAAAATGGTATCTGTAACTGCCCTCACGATCTACAGCTACCTTAAAATCTCGCAGGGTAACCTCTCCCAGCCTGACAATAACAAGTTGTATTTTAGCATCCTGAAAAGCACAAACTAGCAACACTGACTCAATCAATTTAATAATTTTGGGCTGTTAATATTTATTTCATTTATTGATTTATGTCTTTATTTAATCTTTTTTTGTAATTCCGTAGTGACGCAAGTGGCACAGAGGTGACAGACTTGACCTTTGACCAGAGGTATGACTGACCTCTTGGGAATGTTGATCATGAAGGGCGTGAGTGAGCGGTCAGTGAAGTACAGGACTTTGGTGAATGCTGAGGAGTTGAGAGAAGGGCTGCTGTGAGAATGAGCCATTTCTGTAATAAAGCATACAAATGAATCTCACTATCGTTTCAATAGTGACTGAATGCATGTTTTTAAGTAGTCATTTAAATCTCACAAGCATACATGATGTCCACAACAAAGGTTGCTTACTTGAAGTAGGAGGCCAGGAGTCTCTGTCAGAATGAGAGGCTTTGTGGCCTGGTGATTTGCTTCTAGTCTACAAAGAACCAGACTGAGGTGAGAACAAAGAATTCTGGGACAAAACTGTAGCGAACCGTGTGTGTGCCCTTGTACCCTCAGCTCCTGTTTGTGGCGCCTTTCCTGGTCATACAGACGATCCATCAGGCTGGCCACACCTTGCTCCAGGGTGTCCAGAGTGTGATGCTGAGGGTCGTGGCCTCCGAAGCTGTTCCTCAGACTACGCAGAGCGTCTCTTACTAACTGCAGCTCCTCAGCCTAACCAAGACACAGCAGAGATACAGCCTCAGAGATACAGCCAACAGCATCTTTATATTGTCAGAGGAAAAGGCCTTGGTTATGTTTACCTCATGGTGTGTGTTTAATTTTGTGACTGGTGGGTGTGAGTAGCCATTATTTTGAGATGCTGAGAGCTGAAACAGAAGACAGGGCAGGTCTTTACTTGAAAATGTAAAAATAAAAATGTTGTAAGACTACAAATACTCAATAAGGTGTGAAAACAAACAGCTGCGCTCAGAACTGTCTAAAATTTATAACCTGTTACCTCCTCAGCCTCACGGCTCATTAACTCTTTGAGAATGACATCCTTGTGTTCTAGCTCCCTCTGCAGGCAAGCCTGAGAAACCCAAATATTCTCATATACAGAGAATGATGTAATCCTGCTATTCCTGCAGTCTGTGTTTTCAGCTATGCACTGTGGCCAACACAAAGATACAACAATATTCCTGACATTCAGGGTCAGGGTATCTCAGGGTATCTCTGGTAATGGTCAGTTGATTCAGAACAGCTGTAACTGCTGTCCTGCGTGTCTGTGCTCCGCCTGTCTGTGCCCTGCCTGTCTGTGGCCCGCCTGTCTGTGGCCTCGTGTACAGCTGGAACACCTTTGATGTTGTACCTGCTGGCTGCTGCTGTCTGTCAGTCTGCGCAGTGTCTCGTCCAGCTTGATCTGCTGCTGCTGCAGTAGTCGATCCTTCTGACCGAGTTCCTTCTGTACAGCAGAAACACGGAGGAGGTTCTTAATGGATTTAAATACACTTAACAGGTTACAGTTAAACAGCACAACATTTGATTATACAATAACGGTGTTCTTTATTTATGAAGATTAGATATAATATCATCACCATGAACTCAAAGCACTCAGCATGCTTTAAATTAATTCAGAATCTCTATTAAGGGTGTAAAAATGTTTGAGTTTATTAGACGATCAATATATCGCATATCCACAAGCTAAATTCATTACTGTGGCACAGCAATAACTATAAGCCTTATTGGTTCTTGTGTGTCATGTGACTAGTTGTCATATGCATGTTTTGTCACGATTGCTTGATAAACTCAAAATATCAATTGTTGTTTTATCAAACATATAGTTTCCTTTAGAAAACATTCATCCAATGTAGACATATATATTACACCGTGATGGGTTGATGCATTTTTTAAGCTTCAATTCTCAGGCACTATTCACTGCCGTTACAAAGCTCAGAGGAGACAGGATATTTAATATAACTCTGATTGTGTTCAGCTGAATGAAGGAAGTCATATACACCCAGGACAGCTTGAGGGCGAGCAAATTATGGGATAATGTTCATTTTTTGATAAATTGCTTCTTTAATCACCACATGACCAAGTGTGATGGAATTTGTCTTGCCACGGATCATTGCCATTAACTTCCTTAAGGACGCAATAGCGGGGATCGAACCAGCAACCTTCCACCCATATCATCCCTCAACTTCAGCCACTACGTCACACTTCCTGCAACAAGACGTGCCTTATAGTCACTCAGAAGTCTGTTTCTGTCTTCTAGCTTTCTCTGTAGCTCAGCCTGCAAAAACAGCAACAAATAATCATTAATGGAGGTGAAATACATTAACATGCAAAACAAACTCAGAAATATCAGGTGTGAGGTGTCTGCGCTCACGTTCTGTCCTGTCAGCTCGTCTTTGGCCATGCTGGTGCGCAGAAGCTCTTGTTTGAGCTGCAGAAGAGAGGATTCCTGCATCGCCATTCGCTGCTGAAGAGCATCCTGCCAACACAAGTCATGGTTTATCACTGTAAACTCACCTACCTAACCTGGTTCACTAGACTCGCTCTGATACCACTAAAACATAACCAGTAAGGTTAGAGAAATTGCAAACTTATTTGACTTTTTCTTCTGTGGAACACAAAAACAGATATTTTGAGAAATGTCTCAGTGGTTTTGTGTCCATGCAAAACAACCTAATATTTTATGGGGTCTTATTTATGGAGAGAGTTTGGATGAAGCAAAACTTACTTTTACTCCTTGCAGGTTGCGAGCCTCCTGTTTAAACCTCAACAGCTCCCTCTGCATGAAAATATATATTACAGAATAAATACAATAAACCAATAAATACAAACTCCAGAGACTTCACACTGTAGGCAGATTTAATATAAACTGTGACAGGCCCAGCACACCAGTAATTAACTCTATACTGTATATATACTGCACAGAAAAAAGTACAGTAAATATACAGTACAGGATAAGTACAGTATATAAACTGTACAGAATAAACACATATTCTGGC
This sequence comes from Yasuhikotakia modesta, assembly GCA_036877545.1. NCBI lineage: Eukaryota > Metazoa > Chordata > Actinopteri > Cypriniformes > Botiidae > Yasuhikotakia > Yasuhikotakia modesta. The sequence continues at coordinate 65,907 of JBAJNP010000487.1, forward strand.
AGACAGAAGTAAACAAAATACCACAAGGATTATGTGGTGATCTGTGCAACATTAAGAAGAATGATAAACAAACTATAGTCAAAACATCTAGGATGGAAAGTTATTTGCCGTTTTTTCTGCAACAACATTCACAAGATGCACAGCAGCTGAACTACTAACTAACTACTAACTAGTATAAACTACAAATTTCAAAGACAAGATTGTGCAACAAGCAATAGTGTATTTCACACTTAAATGCTAATCAGAATGAACTGCAGTATATTTGCTAACACAGCCAAAACAATATAATGGTGTCAATAATCACTCGCACCTTGAGATCCTGAGTTTCCTCCATGCTCTGGTCCAGACGACTTCGAATTATAACCTGTAGCACAACAACAGAGGGTTTTGCTGCTTTGCAACCCAACCACACCAACTACAACACCAATAATAAACGTAACAGACGAAAAACGGAGTATAAAATGCGAGGAACAAACACTGGCAGAGGAATGAGTGTTTTAGGAGAGGGAGAGAAATGGATACCTGCGTCTCTCCTGCAAACAAAGCAAAGTTCACCATGAGAGAAACCTGATCTGCTGTGACAGAGTTTAGTGAAAGAAAGCGTATGAGCCGGAGAAAGAGAGAAAGAGAGATGGGGATGGGAGGGGCTTAGGAAGTCACATATTATCAAGAGGGAGGGACAGGCCAGAGTAAGTCTGCAGGGTATGACAGAAAAGAGGCCACTTTAGGGTAACACACTGTCAGGGACGTGATACACACCAACTGCTGCTCCGCATTTTCAACCCCGTCGCCCTGACCGAGCGAAACCTCCTGCTCATCTTCAGGTAATGAACCATGGAGCAGAAGAGCCTATGGAACATCAAAACCACACCTGTTGTCTTGCACCTCCTCATGAGTCAACCGACATTCATATAATGTACATATTAAGCTGCTCTCACCTGCAGGCTGGACACCATTTTCCGCGCCTCCTGCATTTCCCTCTCCAGCTGCTCCTGTTGTTCACATAGTTTGTCCTCCCAGGTGCCCCCAGCTAGACCATCATGCCCCTGGAAAACGGCCTGGTCATACAGGCCTGATGTCACTGTGCTATCTAATGATAAACAGAGACAGATTATACTGTATTCATATGTAGGGGACATCGTCAATATTATGATTAATAGGTTAGAAATGGATCAATACCTGGCTTATTGGTTTTCTCATGGCTGTCTAAAAGCCCCGCCTTTACCTCTGACAGACTGATGGAGTCTTTGGGTGTGTGGGTGGGGCTTGGTGAACTGAGGCTGAGGAGACAGATATATGGTTACAGACACCTTAGCTGTCTTCAGACTGAAAATAAACACTGAGGCATATCTTATAATGACACTTAAAAATGGTGCACCGCTCTATATTTATTAAATCCAATTTGCTGTTTGTTATGCTTAATGTGACATACGGAAAAGAGCAACAACACCTTTAGATTAATGGGAGTGTGTGTGTGGGGGGGGTTACAAAAGAGAGTTTTAACACTCAGTATGTGCAATAACAAACATGAATCGAACATTTGCAACAAGCACAGAAACAGATGCTTAAAATAACTGTTTTGTAATGTTTATCAGATGCTGCATCTGTTTCTCAGAAAAACACAGTCAGCTAAAAATAAAGAGTCCCGAAGCAAAGGGGGAAAGTGCCTTTAAAAACAGTTTCCATGGAGACCCCTTGCAAATATGAAAGGCCTAGCCTGTCAGGATCTGTGGTTGTGTTTGATCTAAAGCCATATCAATAATGCACCCTTAATCCCTTTCTAAAGCATCAGCTGTCAGTGTTTTATATGCATGAATTTTGTAACACCTTCAATAAAAACTGTATTATACATGACAGTTATCAGCGGCAACCAAAAAATCCTAAATATACACTTTTAAAAATAAACGTTTATTTCATCTAAATCTCTTCAGCTAACAACTCTCCTTCACATTAGATATTTGATTTAAAGTTTTTTTATTTGGCTGTATGATTCTTTGTAGATTAAACAGTTTGTAATGTTACATCAACAGTACACCAACGTTTTGAATGACAGTCATACAACAGAAGGACCCCTAGTGGGTGTACTGGGATACTGCAGAAGGCCTGCCAATTAATGTTTGTTTACAAACTAATTTTTGTGATGAAACAATGAAAACATGTAAGAAACATTATTTTAACCCAATATAACATTCCATTAATTTTATTCTCTATTAGAGAGACATTTTAACAGCAAATTTTCATATTTCAGTGAACTACCCACATTTTCAATACAGTTTCATTAAACGCTACATGTCTGTGTGTTCAGTGTTCCAGACAAATCTGAACAGTGGAGAATTAAATCTGACACAACAATGTCTTTCAGACCCTGAAGCAACGAGAATGAATCTAGCCCATCGACCAAGCGCAGAGCTGTCTGAAAGTGTCAGCGAATTTCCATCAAATTTCCACACCTCTTATCCTAAAGCTATAATCACAAGATTAAAATGACCATCTGACACAAATGACCTTCAGATTAGACAGTTTGTGAAGACTCTCCCTTAATCAATACTGGATGCTCCACTGACCCTTTCTAATCACATTCTGCTGTTTGGTTCCATTCACAGTTACAGTAAAGCCAGCTGACATTTTAACCAATGCCTGTAGTGTCTGGAACCAACATGAGTGACCTTTGGAGAACTTGTGTTTATTTTCAGAAGTGTGATTAAAGCCTGGGGTCCTTCAAGTGAGTTCACACAGGATCCAGATTTCACACTGTGAAACTGATTTGAGTTTAGCAATGCAGTGTTTTATTAAAAACAACAAACATGTTGATCTTTGCAGGCCTGGAATATTTCAGAGCTCTGCAAATGATACTGTTTGTGCTGTGATAAATGGTTCAAGACAAAGACCCAGGCTGATCTATTTTTTCTCTTTAACGAAGAAACAATGCAACTTATCCAAAGATACAAAGCGGTTGTTGTTTTTGTTTAGCGTGGATGTAGCGCTGGCTCTCATTGTCCTGACCCAGGCTGCGGAGGGCAGAGACCCTGAAAGGGACGGCCCGTCACACTCCACATTACTCTCTTTGTTTTATTTTTCTCACGTTGTGGGGAGGGGAAAAGGGGGACTGTTCTCTTTCAAAACCAAATTCGGACCCCCGTCTTTACTGGGAGCCACACACAAAGTGTACAACACTAAAGAAACGCACTTTCTTCAGTTCTTCTGCCGTCGATGCATCTCGTCTGTGCTGTGCTTGGTGAAGATCACGCATCACAATAAACAGATGGACGGAGTCAACTGAGACTCATGTGATCCAAATGGAACTGGGGAAAGTCTGTGATGAAATTGTGTGTTTTCAAAGTTGTGTTAGCTGTTGTTTTGATCACCAGCTGGACTGATATTTATAACAAGAGTTAGGAGTTACTTTACAAGAAGTTAATATTGAGTACATTTTCTTTTTAGACACATTATGATTACGTTGTTAACGATTATTCTATCTCAACTATCAGCAACTAAAATAGTTGCAAACAAAGGCAAAGCAGAATTATTTGTGAATTGTTTTCTTCAAATCCAAAAGTTAAAGTACAGGCAAGCTCCACTAACAAGACTAATGGTTGTTCACAACCACAGATTCAGTGTATACCTGCCCTAAGGACATGAAATCCAACACATACAGCAGGAGAAGACATTTCAGACAGCCTTGAAGTGCACAAACAGGCCATGTTGCTGAAACATCCTTTATTCAAGGCTGGAATGGATGACAAACGGCTACAGAATGATTGACAGGCAGCAGATGACTGACACTGAACGATCCCACTGGGGAGAAATCAAAGTGAAAATATAAAGCTATTCTAATCGTATGTAAATCTGTCAAACCATTATAGCTGTTCTCTGTGGATCAAACACAACAAGACTACACTGAACTTTCTATGCAAACTAGAGGTTCCATTCTTTCTGAAATGCAAAACAAAATAAAGAAAAACAGCAGGGGAAAATTGCTCTATTTCTCATAAGCTTTAATAGCGCTCACATTTTGGATTTTTCTTATATAACCAACAAACTTGTTGAAGTATATTGTTATGATTGTCTCTGTATATAGTTCAGTCTAGCACACAAGCTTAAAATTCCCAGCAGGAAACACTGTAATCTCTCTAACTGAGCTCTCTGTGATCCTCCCCAAACAGTTTCTCCCCGGACAATTTTTACCGGATCACAGCCTTGTTTCCCAATTCTCACATTTCTCACATATGCGATCCGCACAGCCCGCCACACACATTCCAAACCACAAATATGGCCGACACGAGTCCAATGCAAATACACATGTTCTTCTCTTTCATTCTCTCATGAGATGAGTCTGTCTGAGGGTCATTAGATGGTCCTCACGAGAGTTCATCAGATGTCCATCACAGTCATTTGGTGGGAATGCAGGAAGCTCATTCAGATATATTTACACTTAACCAGTAGTAACTGGTCACAGAGGCTCATGGTAGTTAAAAACAAATGCCTGATAATAAAAATTCTTGGCTTGCTGAAGTCCAGGATGAGGGCTCGGGAAAGATTTTCAGATTTCATCTGGGAGGTCGTTTTGATGAGAGATTTATTCTATTAGTCATATCCTGAATATTTGAAATGCACTGTTGTGAGTAAAATTAAGCAGCTTTGTGAAATGACATTCGTATTAAACATTTAAAATAGTCTCTCATAACTTACTGCCAAACCCTTGTGCATTTACATATTTGAAAGGACTGTGTGTGACACCCAATGGGAGCCTATAATGATTACTCTGCATAGTGGAGGTGGCATTAAGAAACAATTAAATAATCATTAGCTTCAGCAGAGATGTGTCAGAACTGGGTCAGACCCTCAACAGTACCGACAGCTGTCATACACAGACACACACACTCCACTAAAGTGCTTGAAGCACTGTATTAAAGACTGTGTGAACCAGAAGTTGCAACCGACTTCCGTGTTCTGATGTAATTCAAAGTAAAATTGGGAAAATGGGGCGTGGCTTAAATTTTCCTCAAGGAACTGATTGGTTCTAGAGACACAGGCATTTAAAAGCTCGCTGCAGACTACTGATAAAGGGGAGTGGTTAATGACTCTGGCCCCACCCAAGCTGTCAGACCGACATCATCAGAGAAGGTCTGCTATTCCAAAGGGAAAGTACATTTTGAGGTTTTGATTAAAGTTTACAAGGGCACACGAATAAAAGAATGTACGTGTATGAATTCATAATTTAAAATAAACACTGCAAAATTAGATAAAAATAATATAATGCTGACTTTAATTGTGCTTCCTAGTGGTCAAAATGCATAAAATGTTCTTAAGCAGAAGTCTATAATGATCATTTTCAAACAGGTTTCCAAACCCTTATGACAAAAGAAAGTCCCACCCAAAACAAATGCTATTGGTTACTGTGCCAGACTGGTTTTGTTTCTGTATATTAAGCTGTGACAGGAGAATGCATCACAACACAGACAAAACTACTTCAGTTTTAGGGTACATTCACACTGACAGCAATTAAACCACTGAAGTTCACTTTTGGTTGCCAGATGTTTGTATTTAAACAAAGCAAGCAACTGTATCAGATGACAGATCAGCTGAATAAAACTGAACTCAGTTTTGTCACATTGCTTTAAATCACTGTCAGTGAGCAAGTCTCACCTTAGAAAAACAGGTCAGCAAGTGAAGTCAACATTGTTTTAAATACAAATTTGAACAGAAAACAGCACTCAGCTATTTCACAAAGAATTCCTTAATTGCCTCATCCAACATCACAAATACGGCTATATAGATTCTTACCATTTAATTTGTTTTGCTCCCATTTTGGCACCGAGTTTCTACCCCTCTGCCCCACATTTATTCATCCACAGAATGTAAGGAGGTCTGGACATCATCTTTTTTCTTAAAAACAACTTCTTTAGAGTCCCGTCACAACACACAGAAAACTGTCTACAGCACGTTTACTAATTAGCTCCTCTTCGTCTCAGGGTGGTAGATTTTGTGCCCTGAATGGTGTCTTAAAACCATGTTTGGAATTGCCGGCAGCGCAGATCCTACTTGGAGCCTCCTGGTGTGTTTGATCTGCTCCTCAGATGCTGTCCATATGGAAATCCTGTTTTCAATCCAGGGACAGGAGAGAGAGACGCGGCTGTAGCCAAAGCAGCTGCATCCTGCCCACCTCCTCTCTCTCTCTCTCACACACACACACACACACAGGCTGTGATCGCCCAGACTTTGGGCTAATTCTTCTTCTTCTCAGTTTAACACCAGAGACGACTTCTTTCCATGAAGCTCCATCACCGATAGCTGTCTCTTCCTCTCTGGTTCTCACACTCCCTCCCACACAGACTCCTTTTTCTGTGCTGGGATGTCAGACGTGGTCCGGCCTTCCTCTGTTTACCCTCCCCCTGTTCTCTTCACCCCTCCCTCAGTTTCTCCTCTCTCTGCCTCTTTTACCATCTGTTAGGATCATTTTTTCATAGAGGGGGGCTGGTATGGGGACTCACTTACTTTGTACATGGGCAGAGACACAAGACATTTAAATGGACCTGCTTGCTACAGGTCAGGCATACAGCCTTGTGTCAGCTCAAACTTGACACAAGTTAATTAGCTTCATTTGACAGCCACAGCTGCAGAGATAGCATGTTTGTTTGATACGCAACAAAAACATTGGTCACAAAAAATATAATTTATGAAACGAAAAAGTTGAGTGATATAAATTCACACGGTTAGTACATTTTGTAACTGACACAAAAGTACACTGATAAACCTCTAAATGGCCAAATATTGTCTGACAGAAAAAAATTCCTGTCCATTTTCTGACAGACAAATAATCTATAATTGTTCTGCAATGATGAATTGCAGAGCTACCAGAAAAACCAAAGCTGTTAACTTTCAAACAGAAGGTATTTTAATCCCTCATACAACGAGATGTTGAGAAACACTACAGGAAAAGTTCCAATCTTTTCATATAGCATATACTAAAAAATAGCATAAACTATTTTTTAAAGCCTTATAGTTTATATTTATACACACTTACATTGTTACACTATACAGTGTAACACCATTGCCCTGATAACAGCTATATTATAGTCTTTGAACTTTCAGGCTCAGTCAAAATATGAGTGTTCATGTGACTCCAGCCCATGTCATTCACCTGACAATCCTAATGGATGGAACTACGGTTCCTTATGTAACATCCATGGATGAAGGGAATATTCATGTCACACATTTTGATGATATCTACAGTAATCTCAATATTTAATCGTACAAGATGTTCTTTTGACTAATCAGGTCCTCAATCAGTTCCTCCAGCCAAAATCACAGCTGCAGTGGCACATTAAAGGACAGTCACACACTTTCTGTTTGCCCCGAACCATCAAGCTCTCCAAAACAGGCAGCAGTGAACTCCTCGTGACAACGTTCTCTAGTCTTTCAGTGTGTTTTTTCTTTTAAAAAAACGTAGTTGTAAAAACATGTTTTTGTGAATTTATGGCTTCCATGAGGTACCTCTAAAAATGGAAGAATTGTTTTGCATAATTGTAAAAAGAATTGCTGTATTTTGTAACCAGGTGTGACCAAAATAACTAACTGTGGTTAAGCAATTGCTGCTATGTGACAACATCCAAATCTTTGATGCCAATGTATTCTCAACTTTAACTGTCCTCATCACCCACCCAAATCATTACACTCATGACTCACACGTGAATGTCTCACACAGCATGTTTGTTATAATTAATAATACATTTGCCAAAATATGCATTGGGATATTCAGTGTTTACCCAGTGGGTCTTGCTCCCGTCTCCTCAAATGACCCTTTCTGCCCCTCGTACTGTTGAACCAAAGCTCTGACGCTCCAGCAAGGGTTCTCAATGTCCTCTTCACAACTGTAGCCACGACTGACAGAATAAAAACAGAGAGCTTAAATGAAACCTCCTGAAACTTCAGATGTCAGTCTGCAAGCTCACTCTAAATACATTGCGTCAGTCATTTTGGCTTGTTTTCTCACTTGTTTGAACAATTTTCAAAGCTGTCATAACAGATAAACAGAGAACATTAGAGTTTGATGCTAGACTGACATCAGGACATAAATTGGGGGTGAAACATATGGTCTGAGTTGCATATTTGATCGACCATATGTTGTTGACTTTGAACTGAGCTGCAATACCAACAAATAACCAAAAGAGGGCGGTGTTTCCTCTGTTAAACACACCTACAGGATCCTGCTAAAATGAGAACACGTAGCTCCTACCTTTAATCCAATTGCAAACCCTTCTCAAGCTACAGAGCTGTAAAATAAACTACCAGCACAGGAAACTGTGTTCTCGTGGGATTTTTAAGTGGAAAGCAAAGGAGGCCCACAGCAAAAGTGGATGGAAACATCAATTGAGTGAAGAAGCTTTAATTTACCTGCCCAATTCTTGTCTTAGATGAAAGACGGAGCGGCCTGGGCGAGAAGCATCCTGCCTGGCTGCTGCTAGCGCCGCTGCTGCATTCTGGGCCATAGCCATGGTGGTATGAGGTCTGTGATTGGCTGAGGAGCCAGTGGAACTCCTGCTGACACCCACCGCTGTTCTGTAATTGGCTGATGCGGAGGGCTTAAAATGCGCTGCCAGTGCGAGGATGAGCCTCATGGCGGATTTGAGGTTCCCCTCTACGATGTCTTTGAACGCAAAGAGAAAGAGCAGATCTTGATTAAGCAGGTTTTAATCAGCTTAACCGTGAATAAGAGCCTGCAGTGATAGTTACCCCGGGCAGAGGTCTGTGGCATTCGAATGCGTTTGGACGACACAAACTGCAGAACCTTCTCAACATTTTGTTTCTTCTCCTGGTCGTCCCGGGGCACATAATGAATCCCATCCAGCAGCTCACCGGCTTACAAAATACATTTAACATGTTAATATAGAAGCCAATGATAAATAAGGAACTTTGTTTGTGTGCCAAGAATTACATCCAATCTATAATTCAAAGTCACAGAGCTGAGTTCTGTACATCCATCAAACAGCCTTACCCACTATCTCAATGAGGTGTGCTAGTACCACACCATCTCTGAGATCCTGCCGTAAGTCGCTCACAGGTTTGAGTCCTGGTTTCTTCTTCAGCTGTGCATTAACCCAAGACACATAGGCAGCCAGTTGTTGCTATAAAGACAACAGGTTTATGCAGGTTAGTACAAGTTTTGTTCTTTAAAAATACACACTTTATACAATGTTTAAGCAAAAAAGGTCTTTACAGGACAGCAAACCCACAAAAATGGTACAAATAACAAAATATAAACAGAAGAAATAGAAGACAATTCAAGTCTTTATTAGTTAGAGTTGAAATTTGTCACTAACCTCAATATATTTGCCTTGGAAGACACAAGAATAAATCACAAGATTCAATGAAGTCAGTGTGTGATTATGAGCCCATAATTTCAAATAACCAAGACATTATTAAACCGTTCATTTTTCCAGCAATGTATGAATCAGGGACATTTGGGTCAAACGGATTACTGTGATATTCCCGAAACCCCTCATTAATCTCTTTATTCACTTCAGCTGGACTGTGAAACTGCAGAAGACAGTCTCCAGTAAGGCAGCCAGCATTGGTGCTGATGGTTTTTTGTTTGAAGAGGTCACGCGGGGTATGCCTGCGCCGATGCCCACTGGGATGCCCGCTGTCAAAAGAACTGTATGCCTCAGTGCTCAAGATGCACCTGTTTTGACAGGGCGAGTCCCTCCCTATTCACCCTGGCCGGTCGGCATCATTTGGTTGAATGGTGTGGATTAGTTTGACCTGCACTTTCCCTGCCTTGTCACAAAAGGACAGCTTAACAACCCGTGCTCACACTTCCTCCTCAGCGAATACATGTAGGAACACATACAGACTGCAGCAAAGGTTGCCGCAGTTCCACCCCCTGGCAAATGTGCTGCGCACTGACTGAAATGTGTTTTTTTTATGCTGAAGAATGTTGAGAGGCTTGGGGAAAAATACCTCAGGGAAAGACAACATTTTCTGTTTATGGGCTAAATGTGTCAACAAAACCTTTACCATAGTACTGCAATTCAACTTACGTGGCAATAACAACAGATACGACCGCCTGTATCTGTTTTTCGGGCCAACAGCGCCCCATTCAAAGCCTGAAAAATGATCTCAGCAAGTGCTTAGATAATATGCCTCCTTTTCAAGTCTCACAAGAGTCAAATGCAACATTAATACATTACAATAAAACTTATCCCAACACTATTCTGTTCTATAGATTGGCATTACAAAGCCACCTAGACATGACCACAGCTAGTTATAACCTAACCTTAACCACACTCTAACCCATTCTCAAAAAGTTTGGCATGTTTTTAAATAGTAAGAAACATTTTCATATATTTGATAGCAAATATATGAAAATGAGACACCCACAAAAGGAAATTTTGCTCAGATCTGTCAGATTTTGGGTACAATTTCCCCCCAATACATGGATAGGCAATATACACCTCCATACACACAGCAGCACATGGAAAACAAAACAATCTCCAGCCTATATATTTTTATGAGCACCCCTCATGCACCCACTGTAGTGTTTACTGGTTTCCCTTCGTGGTGGACTGTGTAGCACAATGCAGCTCTGTCTGAAGCACATGTATCTCACTTCAATCTCGCCGTGTCCAGAGTGACACACTTCTCAGTGAAAACAGCTAACCTACAGAAAGTTAAGCACACATGCACTGTCAGGTGCTGACCGGGCTGTAAAAGCGTGAGGTAGCAAAAGCCCTGTGTGAATGAGCCGTCTGTTCCCAAAACAACCCTATAGACGAATAGCTAGATTATTGACGCCTACTGCTGCTGAGTCTCACCTTACTGCAGGTGAACTCAGATATCTTTAGGGGAAGTAGCGATTAAAGTAGCTGGGGTTTGTAACAAAAAATCTATGATGGCTTGAGAACAGCACTTGACTCTTTAATGGTTATGGCTTGAGGCCGACAGATGCACTCAGTCTTACTGTAGGTGGATCTAATATCACCAGGGAATGTCAGTCGCACGTGGTTATAAAAACGACATAATATTCTTAACACCTCCTCCCAGTTTTCAACTAAGCATTATGAGAGTTCAAAGAACTTTGAGGAGCGATTATAGATAAAGAATGTAAGAAGGAAAAACATACATGGTCTCTTAAAGAAATAGTTGTTATGCTTTGCACGTTAGTACTTTCATGTTTTTTGACAAAGATTTAGCACTGGGATAGCATTTCTAATACACACTGTACATCAAAAATAAAAGAATAACAGACAGCTATTGTACAAATCTAGGTTTAGATCAATTTACAGGAACATATAGCCCATTGTTTTAAAACTGCCATGATTATCTATTACCATGTAGCTTATAGATTTCACTTACACATATTTTGCTGCTAACAATCTGCTAAATCTTTCTTTTAAAAGCAAATTATTTCGCATGTGCCAATAACAAAAAAACGCTGACAGTAAATTAACCAAAGCATTAAAGGGCGCAAATGAATAACATTATATGCAGAGGACCCAGAAACTGCTTGTATACAGTAACCGGTCGCACGAAGCGTTAACAATGCGTTTCAAGTTGCGTTCAGTTTTAACTCAACTTTTCAGCACTTTACAAAACACATACCGACGAGGTAAGATCGGAAATAAATGCACCCACGAGCACTTGAAGCGCTCGGTTTATGAGTTCAGTACCTCATTTGGACCCTCCTGTAGCACGTCAAGCAGATTTCCTTTAGACAGGGATGCGATCATTTTTCTGAATGCTGATCAAGGTGAGAGGAAGTCGTGGGGAGAAACGTTACTGTCCTCGGTCAGCAAGACCCTTAAACTGCATATCGGAGGAACAGATGTAAACAATGGCAACTACAGAAAACACCCCAAGCAAGGCGATGGCCATATGTGCCAGCCCGTTAGCTCGCCAGACGTGAAACAGGATACTAGGTGGACTCGGATGGAGACGTAATGCGCATGCGCTAGCAGCAGCTGCTCCGCGGTCGTTATGGCGACGCTTGAAAACCCTTTAACTGCATTACTGCCTCCAGGTTTTGGGTTTTGACTATATATCCATGTTCAATGTTATTTGCAACGATTGTGCGAAACAATGCGGTACATTACTGATGCATTTACCTAAATCGGTTTAACAGTTTGACTGTAGTGTAGATGTGCACAGTGGTTGTGATAATGCGTGGATATGACACTGACAGCACAGTCTAAAAATCATGACGTGACTTCTAAAGCTTTTTAATGCATTTTGTTTCCCACTGCTTCAGTATGTACAGACCCATTACAACCACATCCTTCCTGCCAGTCTCACACTTCCTGTCTCTGTCTCCACGTTTCACAACATCTGTGTGTGTGTGTGTGTATTTTTTACTATAAAATAAAACATTTAAAAAAAAATAATACAGTTTAAGTACATCATAATTTATCACTTGTCAAGTATGTTTCTGTAAGTGTAAGGTCTGTATTTGAAAGAACAAAACCTGTCACATCCTGGTTGTCAGATTCACGTAACTGTTATGATAAATAGTGACACTCAGAAGTAAAGAATTACATCTGAATTATCGAAGCATCCATTGTAACAAAACCTCTCATTAAGTGGCTGTAATAGTTTTCATTGCTTAAACTTTATAACCCAGCTATGCTGTTTATATAATCAGTCCACTATTGCATAAAATATCACTAACGATAGACGGTTTCCTTCGCAATTATAACAAGTGCTGTGTAGTCAATGGTATTTTTATAGACCAGTGTCTCCCCCTGCTGTTCAACTGTAGGTGAAACATGATTGAACGAGGCAATGATCACGTCTATAGAATTAAATGCATTACAATATATACAGTGTTAGCTATATGAATCCATCAAACTAATTTTTAGGGCTATCTGAGCATCCAGGCACAGTTTTGAGGGGGATGGGGGACAACCCAGGAAAATATTTTAGGGGGTTGGGGGGCTGGAGTGGGTAAAAGTGACTGCTTAGTTAATCCCCTCACAAATGAAATGTTTTCAGGTGCTTTAACTTTTTGCCTCTGCCATGTTACTATCCACCTTATTAAAAATAATAATGCGGTCTATCATCAAGTCTAAGCATTAATCTAATGTGTACCCCCACATCACAACAGTGGGGACAGCCCAAGTGTATTATTTTAGAAAAGCCTGTGACTTTATGTGTAAATATTATAAACAAGAAATAACTTTCACTTTTTGTAGAACCTTAGTGGCTCATAAAAACAATTAGTTTCATATGAAGTCCACAACACTGCTAAAATATAGCCCCAATTTTGTGTGTCCACAAATCAGGTCAAAACTTAACTTGACTTGGGGCAAAAATGTCAGCAAAATTTACACAAATACATCTGAAAGGTGAGAAAATAAAATGTATATTTAAGTATTTTAAACTCACATAGTTCTTTATTTAGGCCTTGTTATACTGAGAATAATATAAACATTATACTTACGTATAATCAAAGAAAAAACATGAGCTTATGAGGGTTTAAAAAGTCCTTAAAATTGATGCTCAGCCCAGCTGATAAATATTACTGCCCCTAAGCAAACTTTTATACTGACTCAAGCACACAAACGACACGATCTGAAGTTTAGATGTAAGATTACTTACAGGTTTCTCCACTGACGGGGACCGCAGCATCTCGCTGATCTGCAAAGCGGATAACGGGAACTTTCATTGTTTTGATTAGCGAAAAAAACAAGCCAACTGGTGGATGACGATCAAACCAGTTAAAACTACCCAGCCCGTGTATTTTTATCTCCCACACTTCCATACACGTGTTTACAACTATTACCCACTGAACGTTTCACCCCCGTTGTACATCTTCTGACTTTAAAAACAATTGCAAAGCAATGGGAGGTGGTGGAAACAAGTTCACAGCGGGCTTTAATGTCCGATACAAGTTAGCTTTAGCATTCATATTAGGTTAACGAAAAGCAAGTCTGTAACCTACCACGTGTTCATTCGCTTTCTGGGCAAATTGGTTGATCCACCTTCATATAAAATACAAACACTGGATGGTAGAAAATAAATCTCAGCACCGGCCTGCAGCTGCTAGTTTCTATGGTTACCAGAAACAGTAGCACGTGCGTTTAGCAGCGTTCATATGTTCACTGCAAGTTTTAAACGCTTTTACTAACTTGCATTAAAGTAACTGCAAATGATATGTTAAAGTTATGTTTTAATAAACGTTGTTCAGATGCCTCATACTTACGATATGCTAAAGCTTTACTATGTTTTAAATAGAAGTTTGTGTCTCCCCCTGCTGTTAACCTGCAATGTATTTCATGCAAATAAAAAGGACACATATCCAGCTGTCGTACGATTGTTTATTTATTCAAAAACAAATATTTGCACAAGAACAACAGTATATTGTAACAAAATTTAAAAATATATAAATATTTCGATAATTATAAACCTTATTAGCTTCCAGTGTGATCTTTTACATGAATACAGTATTTAGCACATCAGGCTCACTGCATATTAAAGACAATGCTGGCTATTTGACATGCTAGTTATATGATAAATGTCTACCACAATCGGTACAGCATTGAGTTATCAGTTGTTTTGGATTATAGTTTGTTAAAAAAAAGTCACAGTCTCAAATAATCTAAAACATACATAACAAACAAAAAACAATTGACAAAAATACACAAATAGTAATACAGAAACCAGTGTCATCCACTTCCATTGTCCATTTAAGCATTTCTAAGCACCTCTCAATAATACTTATCTCTTAGCCGATGCATGCAAAGGTCATATTTTTTTACCTCATATTTATTACTTCATAAACGTGTTGATACACATACAGCTGTTTTTCCATTGCAATTTCTCAGTGCTGCATTCAGTATACATATATTTGCAATGCCACAACATTTTAATTTTATATATCTTATAATTCCAAAATGTTATAGTTCACATTGTTCCAGCTACCACTTTAAGTTTAAATTGAGTTTCAGTTTGTAATCTTCACATTTTTTTCCTATTTAATTTATATCACAATCTACTGATATTTTAAGATTGTAAAACTCCACTTGGCACTCATACACAAACGTCTGGGCACCTCTATTACAACAAATTACATGGATTTTTGACAAGAGGCATATAATCAACATGTATCATTTTTACTGTGCAGTTACTTGTTTTACTAGCGCTAAAAGCACAAAATGGAAACTCCAAGCACAGCAGTTTTCCTGTGTAAGCTTTTGACAACAACTTTTTTAATACGCTTTGTCTTGGGAGCCGCTATTCGTTCCTCACATAAACGTTTGATACTTGTCTGCGCTTCCTCAACATTTAATACATGTTGCCACATTTAGGTATAAAGTGGGAGGTTGTGGTTTATGGTTTAAGGTCATGCTGAGTCTTGAGTAACTAAACATTTGCAATGACTAGTGAAAGATTAGTGTTATCGAGATCTTTAATCATTACTTATTTCATCAAATACGTTTATAATTGCTATAAATGTAAATACATAAGTGTACTAGCAAACACAAAGCTACCAAAATATATAATATATACAGCTTGCATATCCTGGCAAAGAACTACAATAAAGAGAGATTAAAATAAATACAAATGTTTTAGCCAAATGATGTGCTCTCTTGCTAAATATGGCCAAACGCTGGCCTTGTGACTAAATATTTCCATTATAAACACTAATCTTTGTGTTCCAGAGAATGACTATTATTAATGACAAATTATTATTATTGTTATTATTATTAAGATCTTGATATCCTCTACATTCAGCCCAGAAAAGCAAGGAATCAGGAATGCATTATTATAATATGCGTAACATTCCTATATAACCACGATTTATATGATACATTCATAAACGTGATTGTATTGAATACTTAAAATAGCATCTCCATAATAAATCGAGTTTGAAGTTTTGGAATAAAAGAAAACAACATACATAGTTATGACTGACATCTATCTCTCAGTGAAAGTTTTATTAGGTTAACACATATACAACAGTAACTGTAGGCAGTAATGAGCACCTTGAAACTAACACTGACCTGTTAGTATTACTAGCATTACAAGAAATAGCGGAGAACTAGCCACCTGTGTAATAACTTAAAGAATGTGTTAAAACAGATGTCAAGCCAGAAACTGTTTCTTTGTATTTGGAAGTAACTGGTTCTGCCAAGTTACGGTCTCACAGGCAACATGTGAGACGGAGTGGGATGGTCTGTGATCTAGAACGCACAGAGTTTGAAAAATAGCACCTACTCACTGGAAAGAGCTCAAATACTAGTACAGTGTGTACAACATTTGAACAAGAGTGAAATGGTCCCTTAACCGGTCCCATTACATCAGTGATTAAAACCATTGTAAAAACTTAAACCTAAATATGCCACATAGTGTTTTAAATAAAATCTAAAATGAACCATCTTACCCTGTTTTCAAATCCTGGACATTCCTAATTCCCAGTGTTTGCTGTCCCTTTACATACTACTCATTATATAATACCTAGCTTGTAAAGTTAAAATGATTGTTCCATCATTTGGTAATCAAAAAATTGTTTTAACCTCCATTGAACTCGTTCCTTTAAACATTGTTTGTTTATTATATGACTCACATACTACAGCTAATGGAAGCGTAGAAAAATGGACAACAAAATTGATATTGACAAATGATGACACAAATAATTTCAAAGTGCAACTTATCAGCCACTTTTGGGCAAAACGTAAACAAATAAAAAACACAAATAAAAAAACAACTGGATGACAACAACAAATGCTACAAAACAACACTGATTATGACAAGCCTGTGCGCATTAAATCATGTAACATATATACAATGCAGCAATAGCCTTATTAAAGAACGTGAGTAAACACACTGACAGACAAAAGAAAATTAAGAGAACTTCCGTTGCTAAATGCATAAAAATCAAAGCAAAGACCTGCGGGAGAGAGCCTGTCAATTTGTACCCGGATTTCACGATCTGAAGACATGCACGGCTCGAACCACGTACTGTCGACAGATGGGACACTCGTTCATGCGATTCCCACATTTGCTGCATGTGACCATGTGCCCACACTCCAACAGTACACAGTCAATGGGGGAGTCCATGCAGATCTTGCACAGATTCTCCTCCTGGCCGCTGGGCTCGGCTGGGTCAGCTACAAAAACAATAACAGATTCTGTGCTTAATATTATCTCACACATAGGTAAATATTTAAAACATCAAAATGGCACCTTGGGAATAATTAGCACAATGGCTGTAGAAACATACCTGCTTCTTTGTTTGTATTGGAAACTGAAAGTGAAAGAAAACACAGGAACGTTAATTTTTAGAGGGAATTTGTAGAATAACACAAACATTTTAGCAAGGAGGAAAGAATATTTCAGTCTCACATAGTAATGTCACAACACAATTAACACTGTATTTATGGGACAGTTAATAAATCTAGAATTATAAAAGCTACAGTTTTAAGGTGTTCAGACATACCCAGGTTGTGAAGGTCTTTCTGGTCATTAAAGAGATGAGTGACCTTCTCCATTAGTTCCCATTTCTCACAGCAGCCCTGATAGTTCACAAAGTTACGCCCCAGGATTTCTTTCAGCTGCCGGACACTGAGGCCTTCGATGTCCTCCACGCTGCTGAGGTCAGACAGAGAAGCTCTCCTGCTGTGTACCAGAGTCTCCTCACTGTCTGTGGACTGAGTGAATCACAGATAAACACCTCAACCAAGATACCTTATCACAAAATATTTCTTGCTTTAATGCTTTAGAAAGACACAAGAAATCAAAACAGTCAATCAAAACAGACTATTTAACTTGTCATCTAACAAATGCAACAATTGTTGGATGAGACTGTGAGTTTTAGAGATCTGACTCAGATGAAAGATGTGTAGTCAGATATTTGATGTGTGGTCATCTGCTTGATGTACTGACCATTTTGACCCAAACCATTACATACCTCTTCATCATCATCATCATCCTCCTCTTCCTCACCCTCTTCTTCCTCTCCCTCCTGTCCTTCTCCCTCTTCCTCCCTACCACCCTCCTCTTCCTCCTCCTCCTCTTCTTCCTCTTCTTCCTCCTCCTCCTCTTCTTCTTCTTCTTCTTCCCCATCCTCCTCTTCCTCTGTCAGGGTCTCAGATTCTGGAAGAGAATTAGGGGGCATAGGAGGAGCGGCCGAATACGAACGAGACGCAACACTGCCGCTACTCCTGGGAGTCTGTTGAGCCAGCACCAGCTCCACCAGCTCCTCCTTCTCCCGGCACATCTGCGTAGGAATCTCGTGCAGGTGGAGGTAATCCCGGAGGTCCTTCACTTTTAGGCGCATGAGTTCCGCCCGCTCGAAAAATGTGCAGTGGAGCCGCTGACAGGTATGGCACATCAGCGGCCCGAGATCCATCTGCACCGAGCAGTGGCTGCAAAAGCTGTTTTTGCAGTCCACACAGACATGCTATGAATATAACAAAAGTCAAGGAAACAACAAATTAAAATGACAATTCCTGCTGTCACTAAAAACTTATGCTTGAGATGGTATTGTGAAGATTAAACATCATTTACCGTTCTTACTGTGTCAAGCTGGCCTCTGCAGGCCTTGCACAAGTGTTCAGGTGGTCCTGGAAGGGGGCTGGAGCCCGACGTTGTGTAGGCCTGGTGCCATGAGCTGCCGTTTTCTTCCACGGTGGCGGTGATGTCCACACAGAGCAAGTTATAACAATAGGTCTCCAAACCCCAGCCTGTCCATATAACACAAACATTAGAAATCAGTTTTTTGTTAAGATCCTGTAATGTTTATATTTACACAATATAGGTCACTGTAAAACTTCCTTGTGTGTATCTGTTAATAACTACTTTAGCCAAAAAGGCAAATAATGTTTTTTCTCTGATGGATTACTTAACATCAGCAAATAAGGTTTAAAGAAGATTTTTCTTTATTTTGGCCTGTTAACATCTAGTGGTGTAATTGTTGGTTTATTTATCCTGATGTATTGACAGCTGAAGGACCAGAAAACAAATTTGATCATCTCTGGTTTTCACATTTCACGACACATAACCTTAATTGAATTAAACGCACCACCATATCATATTGCTAAACGCAATGCAATTTCGTTCAGATGCATTCTAGCTTTTGCACGTCTATAACATAACGCTTGTGTCTAAAACCATGTGAGCTGCCTATCTAGGCGGCATTCGATAGCGTCGTAGGCGCGTCCCAACACGCCTATGATGCGCAAAAACGCTGCACGCGCCCATGATGCGCAAACATGCTGCCCAGAGAGGCACCTCCGTAGGTTTGCGATACAGCCACATGAGGAATCCTACAGCACACAGTTAAAACAGCGGAATGCATTTGAGATCTTACCCAACGAATCCGTTGCAAATTCGTATTACAAACGCCATTTTATATTAATTCAATCGGAAACGCGTGAAGGGTAAAATACTACGTAAACTCTCTGTACTGATACTGTAATCGCTCCGCAATTCTCCGGACTAACGCGAACCGCTGTGACGTCACGACGTGTAACCACGCGAGAAAAAGCGGCGTTTGCCTGAACGAGCGCATGTTCCTCTCTAGTGGTTTAGCGAATAGCGCCTGTCAGTCATACTGCCATCATCTGGACTGATGCCGCAACGCAGTCCGTATGAGAGGCATAATCTTTAATGCTGTCAGCACTTAATATAAGATTTTTTATTTTGCCTATTCCTTACAAGTTACAATGACGGAGTAAATAATAAAGACAATAAATATTAAAGAATGCACGATTAGGGTAAACCAGGAAAATACGTATAAAAGCAATTACTGTAAGAAACAATAGACAAAAGTGAGTTTGCAGTATGACTAAGAAGAAACAATGCGCAATATAAACAAGTGAAATAACTAGAAATAATTTTACTGTATACAAATATATATGTAGCGAAGGTAATAATCATTTTAAGTTTGTATAAAGTATGTAAAGCATAGATTAAACATGGAAACTAAATCATTTAGATTAACTTTTTGCCACACGTAATTTTATAATAAAACATAGTGCATTGTTAATGTTCATGTTTGTGATATGGGTAAACAGAAACAACAGTTAACCTACATATTGCTCAACAACTGGAGTGACTAAAACTTAAGTGTTTTGCTTTTTAAAACCAGCAGAGTGCGCCGTTTACCAATAAACCGCTTAGTTAGTCCAGTCCACTGGTGGCCTGACTTTGGATAACATCCTAAAAACCTACATATTACTCTACATAATTATGGTTAAATATCCTCTAATCTGAATTAAAACAAATGCAATGATAAAAAATAACTATTAAACTCATACAAACAGTACCAAAACTATGCATTCTGGTTAACAACTATAAAAGCAAGAGAAAATACTGAATTTAAGAAGTGAGTTTTATTAATCACAAACATACTGTTCAAGAATTCACACAGGATTTGTACCGGCCCCAATGCAATGGGACTTTACATGAATTCAGTGAATGAAATATGTTTCATTTAAAATTCCAGCTGTCTCCAAAACAACCACAAACTCTTAAAAAAAATTCAGCCTCCAGAAATCTTGCTCAGGAGTAACAAACAAAATAAGTGAATCGGGAAAACAATACTGGAAATGGAGAAAATGCTCTTTTGGCAGTCAGTATTTGGTACAGCTCTCCTTGTTATTTTTTAAACCCACACCCACAAGACAATTGTCCGTTCCCCTCACAGTATGCTAGTGACATTGGGATGTAAGCCTAAATTGGGCTCTGGGTTTATATAATGTAGTACCTCACTTACTAACTTCATATTTAAACTCAGTTATATCCATCAAATGTCTAGTGAAATTAATCACCAAAAATAATGGCAAAATTAACACTACTGCTTTGTCCTCCTGAAACATTATTTCACTCTACATTTAGGCACTAATACATAATGGAATATCTACTTTAATGACAAAATAAGAATTCCACAAATCAATGCACAACAATAGGTCTATTTACAACAATAGGTCTAATAAAAGAATACTTCATAGACAATGTGTGACCAACTGTGTAAAACGTTTTATCTGGTCAGACAGCAGGTGACCACAGAATGTTATCATTCCTCTCAAACACCTGTTCGTTTCTAAATATTGATCTGGTTTAAAAGTGATGAATGCAAGATTGTTCTTTTTAGATACAGATTAACAGCCACAACATTTATTGTTTGAAAACGGCACTATTGACATTTGATCAGTTTTCCCATTTAAAAGCAGCGTGAATGGGACCACTTATTGAAATACCAGCAAATTAGCTTAGCAATTAGCTATATGGGAACAAAGTGGTAAGATAAACAGCCCGAGCACATATGGTTACATTTAGGAGCACTTGCGTGCTGTGAAAGTTAAAGCAAATTAAAAAGTTGTGAAAGAGCTGACATGTCTCTCACACATTGAATTGAACGCTTTTGACGCAGGTGTCAAAAACATAATATGTATGTTATGGGAGAAAAATGCTGTCAAACAAACATCTGTTCATTTGACAGATTAATATATTAGAAGACAGATTACTGAAACGTTCATAGATTCTCGATTTATGACAAAATAACCAGCCTCTCAGAATGAACATCACAGCTGCTTGAAGGTAATTTACGGTGAATGACATCACAGAGTTTTAACGGCATTGTGGTGCTGTTGTGTGTGAAGCCGGCGTGGTTAGTGTACTGTACTCACTGGAAAAATTCAACAATTTTACTGCAATTTCATGGGTTTCATGCGTGAAACGGCAAATGCCACACCACCGCAGAGGAAGGCACTTAAGAGGAATGATTTATGGTTCTTTACACAAGTTAGCTGAGCACATGACAGGTTAAAGATGGTAAATGGTCTCACTATAGCATTCGGTTAAGCTATGATTGTACGCTTATCTTCTATATAGGTTAAAATTATGCATGAATAGTCAAATGTACCCATAATCACTGCTAGGAAAAAAACGGTTATGAACTGTTTACACGAGTCAAAAATACCACGTGGATTCAGTCAATGAAATTAACAAGGCAGATCCCCTCTGTACCATGACCAGACTTTTCAATTTCTTAGTTTTTTTATGGAAAGAGCTTCATATTTGCCTCATCCAGAGTTTGTTTAAACCGATATCTTATGCACAGTGTAGCTCACAGTGAATCTATATACAACCAGTACAGTGAACCCCCACAAATAAACCTTGTTATATTAAAAGTAACATGGAGAGTGATTCTCACTCAAATACGAAAAAGAAAAGACATAAAAGAGAAGAAAAAAAATAAACAACCTAGACAGAATATTCACTATATACAAGATAAACAGTGAGCATGGAAGGACACTTAAAATCAAGGATACGCAGCACTGGTCTTACAATGTTCTCCAGCTTCTCGCTGGTGTTTATCCAAAGATACTCGCAGTCTAAGACTATCTACACACATGGAACGTCATTTCACTATTAACATTTAAATCCCAGCTGTATAGTAAGTACATAAGACCTTTGATTGAAGTCCGTGTAGCTGGATATGGTTTTGAAAGGATTTGAAATCTAAATGGAAAACAAAACATTTGCATGTCGGGTCTGTTACGCTATTTTGGGATGTTAAATGATTAAAACCCAGGATGCAAAGTGGAAATGCTTGTTCATTTCTTTCACAACCAAATGTGTCTAAAAAATGTAGGTTAGTATTTTACAAATATTTAAAAAAGTAAACCATTCTATAGGCATTTTAAAATATATTCCATCAAAAATAGTCTGACAAATTTAGCACGTACAAAACAAACGTTCTAAAAATAACAAACGCTAAAAGAAAATTAATACTGGGTTCTACCAAAATTGTACAACTTGACAGGCGCGGTCATAACAAGATGCTACAGCTACCAAAGGGAAATAGTTTTACCATCATAAAAAGGGGCTTTAAAATCTGGATTAAGAAACGAGAAACATCTAGTATCTTAAACAGTGATCAGAAATGTGGGATTATTTGTCACCTTTGGCAAATACGATTTATGTCATCGCAAACGTGCCGTGGAGCAAAGGCACGATCTGTGGTAGCTTCAGCCTAGATGTCCTTTATGTTTGGGGATTTGTGTGTGCGAGGTATAACTTTCAATGTAATTTTGTACTTTCTCCATCACTTTGCCTTTCTCTCAAATGACAAATGAGGATTTGTGCCGGAAATCCCCCTGAAAGAGAGAAGATTGAGTAAAGGAGGTTAAATTGATTCGCTGTCTTAAACGCTCAGACTTTCCATGAGATTTCTTAAGGCCCTCGAAGCCTTAATAAAGAATCGTTTCATTTTCTCTTACCTCATCCTCTGTTCTGACATAGTCCACCCCATCTCCCTTTGCTGGGGCTTTGTAACTGAGGAAAAAAACACGAGTTGACCTTTAGATACATACAATGAAGGACAGAACCAAACAGAATTATTGTAATTGTAATAAATAAGTTGCAATTATTTATTCATACTTTGCACAGGCCTGAATGTATTCCAAATGTGTGCGTAATTTGTTTAGACAATTTGTTATTTCAGTCCTACAAGATGTTATTTTAAGATGGAACTGAAAAAGCTTTGAACCTCCTTAGGCGTGGAAATGGAAAAAAACTGTAAAATGGTGAGTCAAAACAGCTTTGGGACAGAGTGACTCAGAGTGAAGTTGCTGTCAAAGTTGTCTTCCACTTGTACGTACTTGTTTCCTGTCTGCTTCTGGCTGGTGAAGTAGCCTCGTTTATAGGCACAGCAGATGCCCACTGTTATACACAAAAGCACCACCAACACAACCAGCACACCCACGATGATTTCAGCAACGTTGATGTCATCTGGAAACAAAAGCCATGCCCTGAGATCACAGCAAAGTCTTTGAGGACACCTGTCACATTTAAACATTGAAAATACTTACAAACTTCCATCTTCTGTGGTCCACATTCTGCAAACCCGGCGTCATTTCTGGCTCTGCAGTAATACTCCCCGGTGTCCTCCTTTCTGACAGCACTGAATTTCTGAAGGCCATAAATGAAAGAGATCTTAGTTGCTATATCTATAGGCACAAGGTGTCTATTTGTGTCCATGCCGGCTAATGGAACCTTCTGATTGTGGTGCTTGTGCGTTATCAAAATAAGCTAAAGGTCTTGGTGCGCAAGGCTATGGAATAGCTGCCCTTTGACGGCAGATAGTAAATCAGACCCTGTATCCTTAAGGGGAAGAGAGTGTCGCAGTGACATGCAGGCAGGTCAAACTTTAAAAAGTGGTGTGAAGGTTGACGAGGGCACCGAGTACAAATGGCGGAGAATGGCACTCTGGAATGTGCAAATGAGGGCAGCAGATTCCCCTCATGACTGAGCCCATCGCACATCAACTGACTCCCTAAAATATCCCCATCGCCATGCCCCCACACCTCCTTTTCTGCATCTGTACGCCCCCACACTCACCAGTGTCCCCATCCCTGTGTTCAGGGTGTAACTGGAGTTGAAAAACTTTGGGCTGCTCTTGGGATCTTCTGGGATTTCCTCCTTGTTCCGGAACCACTGGAACTGAGATTTGGGGAAGCCCTCATCCTCTATGCAGTGCAGCTCAGCCGATTTGCCCACCGGGACTGACTTGGGTACGGCGCACCGCGGCACCACAGGCTTCACTGCATGTCACACAAAAGAATTTATTTGAACATGCTTGCAAAGACCTTCAGACTGTGGGAACTAACAAAGGGCTTATTGGAGCATCCTTGTACACGTGCACCATAGTTCCTGACTGCAAGCATCCTGGCCAACTGAACATGCTGCTCTTTCCCGTTTTAGAGCCCTGATTAAACTCAGATGCTGTTACAGAGGTTTCCTCATATAGCCCTGGACACGCCCTGTAGCCGAGGCATGGCTGAAAGCATCCTCAAATGTGCGCCAAGGGCGGGTGCGCTGGCTCGCCGCTCCATCTCATCTTACAACATGGCAGTTGGTACTTTAAATACTAACAATTGTTTTTCCAAAAAACAAACCTAACTGATTTTGAAATACCTCAGGACATTGTGTACAATGCCTGTAAACTCAAATGTCTTATTTCAAAACATTTTAAAAAGCAACTAGTTTAGAAGTTGGTGTAAAAGCAGACTAGTCAGATCAGTAGATGTAGAGTTATTGGAGGGGTAACTCACCTCTTACGATGAGAGATATCAGAATCTCGTCAAAGGATTTTTGGTCGTTGGGAGCGCTGACTTCACAACGGTAATCTGCAGTGTCCGACCTTGTTGCATTGAGAATGACTAAAGTTGCAGGTTCTCTAATTTTTGCTCTCCTTTCCAAATCACCTGGAAAATGTTTAAAAAAAATATCACCTCATCACCTGCTTTCAAAGCTCCCAAATTAAAACAAAACGTGTTCATAAAATGTGAGCTAGAGACGTATATATTATTCTAATCCCTGAATGGAAATAACTTGTAAATGCTAATGAAATATGTTTATGACTGATGGTGCTGTGGTAGCTATAGACCGTATTACCTGCGATCTCATTATTAAAAAACACATAACTGGGCTCTCCGTTCTTAATCTTCTTCCATTCTATTCTGGGATGAGCGGTGGTGATGGATTCTATCATGCAGGAGAGCTCAATTGCTGTAGATGAAAAAGAAAGAGTTTGTTTAGAGCCTGCAGTTCCAATGAGAGCTTTAATGTTACAGTATCACATTAATACCCAAGGGCTCAAGTCAAAACAGTAAACTTTTATTTGCCCTTACACTCAAACTCATTGACCCATGGTTTAGGGTTTGACGTCTTCAGGATTACCGCCAAGCTGTCTGCAATGAGAAGAGATAAACAAACATCAGTTTTATGTTATCTTCACTGCCCGCTGACATTTTAAACACGTTGCGATCTGGGCCGAGCTACATGTTATATTGGTGCTGGTGAACCCTTCTAAAGATTCCTGAAACTCAATTAACAGTCAACCTCAGCGGCCGCCCCTCCGCCCTGACAGCACACATTCTTCACATCACTGTGAGCTGTGAACGGATATGTTACAATCCATTTTTAGTTTCACTTTCACAACAAACAACTCCTGATGTGAAATCATCATGCCACAGATAATTGTGTAGACTGACAAGCAGCCTCAACTCTGTTATTATGGCTATAAGATAAATGTCAGCGTAGCTTTGATAGCGGATGAAGTACAGCGTGTTTTCGCTAACAAACACGTTAAACCAAAAAGGTCAACGCTGAAGTTCAGAGTATTTTTAGAATTGTGTCTTGTTGCTTTTGTTCAACGTCAAAAAAAATGTGTAAAAGAATTAGCATCTGCTAAGCTAATTGGGGTCACTCAGTTTGTTCACAGAAGCAAATGCACTTACTCTGCAGTCAGAGTTTAGATATAAAGGGATATGAAATCATGCCACTTAAGCAGGTTACCAAACGAAAGTGCAAAAATACCACAAACAACACCCAAACAAAAAATAATACAGCTTACAAATAGTTGCCAACATATTAAATAAGAACAGAAGAAAGATTTGACATCGAGAAAAATTACACGCTTGACCTTTAATGCATTTACCACCTCAGTCTGCCATGAATAAACAGCTATTAAGAGAAACGGACTAATGCTGAAGTAAGTGACTAACATTAATATACAATTAACAACTACTGATACACTGTCTGAGCACTAGTTGTCACATTTAGAGTATAAACAAATTTCACTCCATTCTTGGAGTGAAATATGGAGCAATGTAAACAAATATCAAACATTAAGTTAAAACTGTTTTTTCCATAATGGACATGATGCAAGGCACTAAAATTTTAATGCCTCTGTGATTGCTAAGGATAATTTCCATGAATTTTTGATGACTGTATTGTGGGGCATGGCTCTTGAGGATTCACCCATCTAATACAGAGCAAGTCTAATAATACAACACAACAACAGGCACAACAACCAATCAGACAGAGAAACAACTCCAGTGCACTGAAGTACCAAAAACCCAGAAATGAGGAGAACACATAGCTTCATGCAGCTGAAGTTTACTGTGTATCGTATCTGTTTCTGTAATACAAAAGCACTGCTAAACAGACACCTCAATGCCAAACAAAGTCAGCAGGCTTCTATTCTTTTTAACTCTCCTTAACACCCTGTTTTGTTCCATAACCTGTTTTTTTCTTGTGTTTTTGTTTCACAGGAGATGACACCTTTAAAAGAAAGTGTGAAAGTTAATTTGTTAAACTTTAGTGCTATAAATTTTTATGCAGTACTGGGAAAGCAAAGAACTAAAATGTTCCAGCTTACTCTGTTGCAAGTTGATCTAGGATGGATGTTATAAAACAGAACAATGTTTTTTGAACATAATAGGAATAGCTGACTAGACTAGAATGAGGACCTGGCAGGTTATTTAAAAACATTATATACTGTGACCTTTCTCTTGTTTATCTTTGTCTGCACTAGACATTCATACTTTGTGCTGTTATATTCTTAGCTTATTCCAAGTATTGATTTTAGTGAAACGTGCGTATTGACTCAATGCAACAGTATGTGTTGGCAGACTCTAAACTCTGAACATTGAATTCTGAACATAGGTTTATATTGTATGTGTGTATATATGTATCAGTTTTAGTTTCGAGGTCAGAGGTTTTAGAAAAGACCTGCTAAACACCGTTTTTTTGCCACAATGGTACAGGATGCAGGAAGTGTCTAATACTTCACACACAAACACACACAC